>OMNW01011549.1:0-10037 GCA_900303245.1 Selene dorsalis | reverse complement strand
GTTGTTTCTTTAAAGTGCTATAATGCACAATTCCTCTTGGAGGAAGAGAACAGAGGCCGTGAGGAGAGCTCAGACCCCAGAAGGCCTCCAAGGTCCTGGTTGCATTATTCATACATTGTGTCTTGTGATTGTTGATTGACAGGTTGTGTTCAGTGTTTGTTTTTTTTTTTCTGTTTATTCTTTTATGGTGTATTGTGTGTGGCTTCTACTTATTGCATATCAGTGAGCTGGTTCATGAATTTTTCAGTGAATGTGTAAAGCACAAATCTTTAGATTAAAATGTAATAAACTCTTCACTATAATTATAATACATCTCAATATCTAAGTTACATTCTTATATCTGATTCATTTAAAATATGTAGGCGATATACATTTTGTGACTAACTGCTGATGGGTAACATCGTGGACACCATCACATTATGGGTCTCTTATAGTGACCTGTTGTCTCAGCCCTATGGATCAAGTTTTAAAGACATAGATAAACTTTCTTACAAGACTAAAAAGTTAATCTCAATCAACATCACCACTGAAATAAATCAGGCTTTGATCCATTTTCTGCAAATGCAGCACATAGGACTCTGTCTGAGTATTGAAAGTGGGCCATGTGGTCTCTTGTGCCAAATAATCCTTTGTGCTTGCTTTGATTGTATACACTCTACGTCATACATTTGGTGTTTAGAGCTCCTCTGCATTAACCTGCACCCCTGGTTGTGGATGCTGGGGAGAGTGGACGGCAGAGGAGTGTGACACACAGTAAGAGGAAGGGGAGAGAGCATGGATCTGACAATCAAAGAGAAAAATACCGCAGTGTCACACTAAGAATTACATATCAACTACAACACTACACAGTCAGACACACACACACGCACATACATAACCGAATGCACAAGGTCAGAGAAAATTCACAGCTGGGTAAAACAAACTTGAGTTGCACAACATTTTTCAAGATTCAACCAAAACCGGATCAAAAAGAGAGAAAAAAAAAAAAAAAAATCAAAGGAGGGATGGGGGTTGGGTGTTCAAAACAAATCAGAACAATAATCTCAACAACACAAAAATAGGCATTATGATCACAATAATAGCATAAATGAGATGAACTGGCAATCGGAATGTCGAAAAAACTACAACAGTAATTCATAAAGACGAGCTCACACGAGCAGGCAGGTCTCTCTTTTTTTTTGCCATTTCCCTGTGGCTCTGCTTGTCATCTGTCAACATGGCTGGAGGTGCCAGTCAATGTCTGGCAGATCTGCCGTCCCTCCCTGACCTATGGCTTTCAGTTAAGACATGGATAATGCTGTGATACGCTAGCATATAATTCAGCCAGCACAGCCTTGGTCATACTGCAGCTACGTCATGAGAGAAGCACCATTCAGAGAGACAGATGTTAGACATGCAGTCGGGTGTCAGCAGGTCCCTACTGGCCTTGTCCGGAGTGGATTTCATTTCCAGAACTGTTTAAAGCAGTGCCATAGGTCATTCAGTCAAAACTAACGACATTTTTGTCATCATCATATGATGCTTCATTTGGTCCTTGTTAATAAAACAGCAGGAAACAGGACAATGAGCCGACTCACAGACATAACCAGTAGCTTGGGAGAAAGGGCACCTCCAAAACACCATCCTAGATCTACATTAGTGTTCCCCTTTGCATACAGTAAAACAAAAACCTTCAGCAATATGTTGCATTTAGGTTCAAATGATGCTTGTTGCATTAAAACATGTTCCTTCATTTGATATGTCCATATCATAATAACATAAAATCACCACAATATGGATTGAGGGGGGAGCTGGAGAGGTAGGTGTGCAAATAAGCCATCATGTACAAAACAAACCATAAATCCTAAAACATAAAGTTCATATCATCTGCATATGTACAATATAGTTAAGGTGGACACTTTGACACAGAAAAAAAAACGACACATACAAATATATAGTGCTATACTGCCTAAAGAAAGGAATATTCATAAATAGATCTCACTCCCACAAATGATAATACACTGAAAAGTTGCATCGCACATCTACAGTGCAACAGTACAACTAACGAGCTGCTTGAACAGTGGGAGCGAGGAAGGAATGTGATTGGGTAACATACGTCAAAGTCACCTTGATCTCTGGCGCGATAAACCAATGGCAGGGCTTTCAGTGTTGTGATGCATAAACACGACAGGACAGGGCTGCTTTCACCAGCAGCTTAAAGCAAACAAATCCTCTAAAGCAAATAAGCAGAGATGTTTGGTTAAAAAACCACAGAACACTAAAAAAAACACATTGGTCTGATTTTGTAATAAAGAAGGGTTTTTCATTATCTCTTTGGGTCCTGCCACTGAATTCAAGTTTGGAGAAAATAATTTAAATAGAATGTAAGCTCATCAGTAAACAATAAGAATTATGTCTGGATCTAAGGGGACATGAGCTACTCCAGCTAAGATCTTACTCGTTCCACAGTGGATGACTGTACTCACGAGGCCTTGGCAGGTGTTGTCTGACTATTCATCAGCCTTATTATATCAACTGATGATCTGGTATTTTAGTAAAATGATGTTCAGTCCCTCCGGTGATGATAACTAATGCTTTCATCTGAATTCACAATGAATGGCAGACAGAAGGAGAGACTGCCTCTGCACTGCCCTGTGGACTCAAATCTTAAAATGCGCTGCACTTTTGGACACAATCCAATCAGTGATGTCACAGCAGGTGTTTTCATCATCCTTCACAGGAAAAAAAAACCCTGCTGTGACATCACTGATTGGGGTGTAGCCTCAAGTACAACACGTTTGAAAATCTGAACCCTAAGAAAAAAAGGAGGATAGACATATAGAAACCGTTTTTTTTTTTGTGTGAACAATGTGCACATGTACATTGGGAGTGGATAACGTCCAAATGTTGTGCACTGTCTCTTTAGTCTACTGTGTGACCAGGGTACAGAGCTGTTTCACAGAGTTGAAACAGTGGAAGCATTGTGGAAGCACTAAATATCAGATGGAACCTGATCTACTTAAAAAGCCAAGGCAATCAAAGTCTGCTTGGAGCTGAATGGCTGAGTTCATTACAACCACTTACAGAAAGGGATGTGACTTCTTAGGAAAGATCATAGGGTGTGTGCTGTTATCACATCAACACATATCCTGGGTCTTTGTCTGAAACAGAGGCAGATATTTTACTCTTCCTCTGTGTGTACTATGTTCTTTTAAGAAATGGAAAAATCTTTGTCTCAAAATATTAATAGGATATGGGCATTTAATTTACCTATTTAGATATTATTAGTTTTAGTAGATCGCTATAGTCTTCTCTGTTATTTAGAGGCCAGTGCTGGTTGAATAAAAGTACTGTAGGTCTAGAACTGTAGCAACCAAAGGCCAGTACATCTACTTTGAAAATCCAACAATCATATTCCACAATGCAATAAAATGTAATTATAAAGTAATATTCCTTAAAACTTTGACTGATATTTGTGGCTTCATTTCCAGAGAGCTAGCTGAGCTTGCCTACTGGAATTGTGTGTGCCACCACAGGCAGCTTGGCAAACAAAGGCTCCCTCTTAAAGAATTTCAACATTCAACACAACAAATCTGAAAACAAAACAAAGTGATTGGTCATTGCTTCGACCCATCAAAAAACCCTCTTTTAGAATGAGATGAATCCTCACGCAGTTGGTGTAATGCATTATGGGAGGGAAAGGCAAAGAGGAGGCGTTCCTTAGTTGTCTTTTTTAGGCAAGAAGCTGAGGAGAAATTCACCCACACCGAGGAAGTATACCACCTGGGCGATGCCAAACAGAGGCGCAATCACCAAGGCTCGACAGTAGGCTCCCTTCAGGAAGGCTCCTGGACCCTCATTACGCATGATTTTCCTAGAGAGCAAAGGAAAGCTCATTGTATGATCTGACAGATACAGCTAGCAGTAGTTATGTGTCAGTACATGTGGAGGAAGACTACACTACACTACACACACACAGTCTCACACATGAAGCAGCAGGGAAGACATAATGAGGTCACCTGATACAGTCAGTCACTCCACTGTACGTGTCTTCTGTGCTCCCTCTGTTCAGAGACTGCAGTCGAGTCTTTATCACTGCAACACAAAGGTCTCAGGTGAGTATATAACATCAAATGTCAGAGCACGCATTGCTGTGCGCTCAAAGTTGAAGGTCTCACTGCTCACCATCAACGGGGTTGACAGCGACGGCTGCTGTGCTACCCGCAAGGCAGCCTGATATAAACGACACGTAGAAAGGAGCGGGGCCATCTACCCCTCTTTTGCCCAGCTGATTCAGATTGGCAAACAGGGGGAAATAAATTATGGAGAAAGGAACATCCCTGCAAAAAAAGAAAAGCAAGACAGGTGACACATTTGTTACAGCTGGTTGCTAAAACTATTGCCAAATCAGTTTTACCTGAGCAAGGTGGCACCAAGGCCTTTATACAGCCCAGCAATGCCCTTTTCCCTCAGTAATTGTCTTGTGAGCTGCATGGCTGTTGGGGACTTAGTCTCCACAGTACCTGCTGCCACCGTCTCTGGCATCAGCTTCCTCTGAGCCGCTGAGGAGCACAAGACACACAAGATTAATAAAATCAGAGTCACGACTTAAACCTTCTTGAGAACAATGACAAAGATTACATTGTGATAACAGAAGGTATATGGGCAGACATTTTGAATTCTTAACAGTAAGAAGACACTGGGATAAAACAGCTGTAATCTCTGACATGACCACATGAGGCCACTGTTTCTCTAATTTAACAAATGCACTTCATTCTTTGCCACACCACCATCTGGATTTATTTTCCTCTTACCAATGCGTCCAGCATCTTGGAGCTGGATTTTCAACATCTCCATAGGAGTTGTGACAATAACCTGCAGCAAAACAAACGAGACAGACTCAGGTAAGACCGCCGACATATGCACAGTCTGAATGTATCAACTGACCTTTCCTTTATGTGAATGTAGGTAATTTGAAAGTCAGAACTAAAGGTTGATAAGTACTGATGGTGTCATCCAAAACATGTGTCCAGTTTAAATCTACTGGCAATCATTAGCTAAATGTCAACACTTGTTTTTCTCTGTAATCCACATAGTAGTAGCTAGTTAACTGGATTAAGGGTGAGATGGCCATGTTCTCAACTGCAATCTTAATCCAAGGTCTGCTACACTTAATCTAATCATGTTCCTCGGGCTTGAAGCCTTTGCCCTCATTGACAACAAGCATTTCCCTCTGACTCACTCACTCTGTGCACATGGCCAAGCACTCTCTCAGTGTCTTATCTGATCACTCACATCTCGCTACCAGTGTAACGCCTGCTAACAGCAACAGCATTTCTGTAATTAGACCATCATTTATGAAAATGGAACATTACAGGTCACTTTCAGACCACAGACAACAGTGGAAATCCTCAGACACAAAATGCAAGCATGTTTCCACAGCTACCACCTCTTGTTTAAATGCTTTGTGTCTAACTTCTTGCCAGAGGCACAGATAAATGAGGCAATGGCTGAGGGTCAGTGGTTCGTACGTGAGACAACACTGATGACTCCAAAGGCGTCAGCTCCAGATGGAGAACAGGTCAGATGCAATTAAAAGGAGCATCTCACTCACTCACCTGGCATGTACCTGCCCCGCACCCAGCCAGCATCTCTTTGACCAGAGTGAGTTTCCTGAGGAAAAAAAAAAGATAAAAAGCAAGATCAGACAAAACACATGCACTGTGACTGACAGTGTGAGACCTATACAACTTTATTTCCACAGTTGGAAAAGGGACTTGTCACCACCTGCGCTTGTGATGCTAATCTCTGTTGTCCATATCAACATGTCAGGCATGCGACCAGATTAATAATTCACAAGGTGAGCAGCTGAGCCAGACCAGTCAATCATTCATCAGATGGCATGTTTGTCACCATAGTGACTGACAAAGATGTCCCCAGAAACCCTCTGGTTTATCTGAGCAGTGTTCATCAGAGACAGTTCAGTTTGCTAAGTTTCAGCAACACCAGACGATAGTTGCTAAAGTTGTGATGTGTGATAACATTACGGGCAAATTTAACCGGCTAATGTGATTTCAGACCAGGACTCACACATACAAGTAATTCTGTATTTTTAAACCGGACAATTAACAAACCCTCGTGAAATGCTGCGTGCCTTGGAGGAGATGACAGAATGGTGGAGGATTAACTGGAGCCTTAGTGAGAATACAGGCAGCTAATGTGTCAGGTTACATGTTAGTAAACACGCCAGTTAATCACAGTGTGAATGAGGGGAGTGGGTGTGTGTCAGTCAGCCTGTCAGCACTTTCATGCCTCACCCATCCTTGGAGAGGTGATGCCTAAAGAAGTCGTTGGCAGCCAATTTGATGGCTTTCTCTGGCGTGACTAGCGTTAAGTTCACCGCTGCTCCTGGGAGGATGAAAAAGGAGGGGGACGAAGGAAAAGAGAGAAACAGAAAATAAAAAACAGAGGGAGAGAATGAGGCAATCCATGAAAGCTTTTTCCTGCAAATTGTCTGTCAACTGTAATCCCTCAATTTGACGTCTGCAGCAGAAAGTACGAATCTGATGCTACAGAACACACATTGATCTCGATATTCGCCTGTCAAAGGTGAAAAACTTACCTCGATACATCCCAAAATACCCCTCTGACCGGATGGTCTTAATAAGGCAATCTGACCTGAAAGACAAATACATCAGTTAGTATGTTCCCAAGAGACTCTGCTGACAAACTGGGTGACACTGCTGATGAACTCTGATCATAATCCGGCAGTGAGTTAAAAGATGTGTTCATGTGTAAGTGTAAAATACTGAAATTTCATACATGCTGGTGTAAAGGCGAGATCCATTTTGCTGGTTTTGCAAGCGGGTCTTGGCCAAGTCAATGGGAAACACACAGGTCACTCCGATTAGGCCAGCGATCCCCCCATTGATCAATTTGGCAGGCAAACTGCATGAAGGTGATGATCACGGTCAAACATAGGACATATGAAAGGCCACCAGATGAGTTCTGTTTATCTGTGGTAAACTTTACTAGTGGTTGCATATTGAGCTTTACCTGATCTGCTTGTCAGCCATTTATCTTAAGCCCCGGCTGGTCAAAGTGCTGGTCAATCTGCCTGTTAGCTGGTCAGTCGGTGGTCGTCCTTGTGTTACGTTGTTTGTTGCAGTAGTGTGTTGCTGTCCAACTAGGCGTGTGTAGTCTGATTACACTTTGTCCACTCGTCTCTTTGCAGGTGATGGCAGTTTAAATGAGGGTATATCTGTAGAGACACAGCAGGTGAGATGTTCTCATCAGACACTTCACAGAGCTCTCCCAACATAACAGCCGATCAATACACTTCAATGATGCAATGTTGTTTTCACAGACATTACAACACAGATTTGCGTTTAGTAACATGATAGTCCACCACCTGAGACACACAGCAAATATTAAATTTAACCCCAAAATTAAAATCAGTTGGTAAAAGCAGTTTTCATGACATCGTGGTTGTTTTCATACTTAATTGTTTTCTCAGTTAATAGTTTGGCCTAGAAAATATCACTAAACAGTGGAAAGTGTCTACCTTACATAGTTCAGTAAAGCCCAAGGTGGTGTGATCAAATTGCTTGGTCATGTTCAATGTCCAAGGAAACTTACAAAACCAGCATGCAAACAAAAAAAGGAACAAGAGCTAGAGGTCATAAAAAACTGGAAGTGCAACCTACAAATAAATAGCTAAAAGCATGAGCTACATCATAGGTGCTTTTCTGTACTATGATGTTGGATGAAAGTGGGAGCGAGTGGTGTCAAGGAGCAACACACAGCACAGACAAAAACTGAGAGTATATCCAGCTGATCTTTTGACTCTACTCCCAGGTGTGCTGTGGATAAAACCAAACACACCCTACAGTCATAGATGGGGTAGTCAGCCAACACTACTAAGCCCAGCTGAAACCTGCTAACGTACTAAGTGGTGCTGCAGGTGAGCAGTCTAACCACAACTCCACACCCCAAGACATTCAGTTTACAACTGCAAAAGACAAAGAAACCTTGGAGTGAGGGAAGGTTTTTTTTTTCTTTTTCTTTGAAAAAGCAATTATCGAAATATTTTTACTTTTTTTAATATCGTTTCCTTCAGTTCATCACAGCGGAGCATAATTAAGTAACATTGCTGACAACTCCCTCAAAATAGAGCTTTAGCCATCACTGAAGAGGGATTACGTTCTGCTAAACAAATCTATCACTGCTGGAACGCTGCAAGACACGCCTGTCCTTGACAATTCATGTTTTATGCATAAGCTCCTTTGCTGTAAACGGGAGTCCTGAAGATTAAAGTCTTTTCCTCTGTTTTGCTAAAACAATAATTTCCAGCAAACAGACGATGTCGCTGAGATGCTCCCTATTTTTGGTACAGTACAGAATGCCCTCAGTGCGAAAAGATGCTTCCCATTTCCCCTTTCATTCTCTCCACCCCCTCCATCCACCAATCACAACCTGCCTCTGCGTGTGCAACCCGCTCCTCCTCTCTCCTCCTCACCAGCCCTCCCCCATCAATTCCCTCAGTCACGAGTCACGACTCTGAAATGCAGCTTTTCCTCCGTCCCACCTCTTTGCTGACTTGTGGTTTTCTTTGTGAAGTGTGTATATGTGTAACCTTGTGTGACACCTATCACTAAGACCTCAGGGTCTGTTTCAGTGGGACTGAACAGCATGCATGGATGTTTAGGCTTCTGATGATAACGGTATCTCTCTCGCCATGAATGTAGCTGCGGTGCGCTGTGTTTAGTTTGGATGGGGACTTGAGGCCCTTGCTGGCTGCTCCAGAGGTGAAGGAGGGAGGAGAAGGAATCTCTGTTGGCTGGGTGCTCTCACCTCAGCTCTTCATACTTTTCACAGCTCACCTCCATCGCTCGTCTCCCCCTGACTGTTCGTCAACCTCACCGTTTCTCACCCAGCTGAGGCCCTTTAACCCACTTATTGCGTGCTACTTTTGTTTCCCTGTTTCCTGCCACTGACTTCCTCAAGAATATTCGCATAACATTTAACTCTACAGTCAGCACTCTGGCTTCTCTCTGAACCAACATTTAAAGAGACCTATGTGCTCTCTGGGTGATAGGACTGAGAGGAAAATGTATGGGATGTAACCAGCACTGCAGTCCTACATGAGTCACCCATCAAACTGACATCTCCCTCCTTTTTTACCAGGCCCGGGGCTTCACTCGCCCACATCTAAACCATACAACTGTGTCTACACCAGGGCATTTATTTGACCCTTCGTCACAGCCTGGCTGCAGTGTCTCGTCGTGACAATTGGAGTCTGTGCGGAAACAACTATCTCCAGTGTGCAGAGTCCACAGCACAGTGGCATCACTCATGAACCAAATCTCCAAAGAGTTCCTCTTACTCTCACAGCACGAGAAAAAAATAACAACTTGTCAGAAATCTACAGGGGAAATGGTTAATTCTTTTCACCAGCCAGCCAGCCAATAAGTCATTCTCATGGTCGTTTCAGTTCAGTCAAATCATTCTTTGATTCTCTCAGTTATTATAGGAGAGTTGCCTCTGACTATCTGACATCATGAACATGACGAAACAGTAGATTAAAAGTGACAAAAAAACTTCTTTCTCACAGTAGCCACAGGGAATCTAAATATCCTTCTCTCAAACTCACACTCACACACACACACACACACACACATTCCTGTATGGGGATCATAGTGAGCTCCAGGTAAGTGTGCAGATGGAGTGAGGACCACCCTTTCTGCTACACTTAGAGAGAAGTACTCTCAACTTTCCCCACAAGATGACCCAATGATTCAATGTCCCACCTCAGATTCTTTAAGAAACAAAGTGAAACAATCAGCATTAAAACACACGACTAGTGAAGTGAGGGCTTTTTCATGGGCGGTTCCGGTTCCGGTCCCGGTCCCGATCCCGATCCCGCTTCCGGTCCCGGTCCCGGTTCGGGTTCCGGTCCCGGTTCGGGTTCCGGTCCCGATCCCGGTTCCGGTTCGGGTTCCGGTTCGGTTTCCGGTCCTACTCCCAGTAGTGGAACTGGGACGGCCAGAGACCATTTG
>OMNW01011546.1:44534-64642 GCA_900303245.1 Selene dorsalis | reverse complement strand
TTTAATTGTAATTTTGTAGCCTTTGTGCTTAGCTCCTCCCTGCTCAGACCATTCTCAGCATCTGCATACTGCAAGTGCTTTTGTTTACAGATCAAATTACAGGTCTTAATATTTAGGTAATCATGCAGATTGTGTATTTATGCGTGCTCACAAACTCATAAAGATATCCTTTTTTTGCTCATAAAGGTTTTTTCTCCGTGTGTACTTTTTGAAAGGTTAGACCCTGAGTCGGACTGTTCATGAGGAGCCTGTTTAAAGTGAATGCTGCCTGCTCTGATGGACCCTGTGCTGAGCTGTGACGGGTGACGGTGTGGTGCGCTTGAATACACCAGCTCTTTTGTCCTTCACACTCTGCAGCTCTCTGATAGCTCCTCCCCCTGTGCCCCACTCCTCCCTGCCTTGAGCTGTGATCTGCTGGGGCCTTTTGAGGCTGGGCCGTTGAGACATGGCTGCTCTCTGTAATGTCTGGACTAGACCTATCAAAAAACATGTCAGCAGGCAGAGGAGGAACTGAGATGGAAGCCACTTAATAGTATTTGCACCAGGTACTCCCCTGGAAAACCTCCAATCAAACCTTCGAATATTTTGCCTCCAGCATATCTGATGAACGTCAGATAGTTTTTAGGGAGCGGCACATCAACTTAAAAAAACAAAATGGGCGTTTTACAGAAAAACAGCAGACTGAACTGACATACATGGGTAGCTGGGGTTTTGAGATGCTCTGCTGTTAGTGCAAAGAAGATGTAAAAAGGGAGAAAATGATCCATAGCATGGTTGCATGCTGCCTAGCTCTGCGGTAAAGCTGGACAGGACATTTCATAAAGATTCATCACTGTCCCTCTGTCCGCTTTGACCTCATCTCACGTCACAGCACAGATTAGACACCGATTATCCTCTAATTGAAGATCCTTACTTCTCAACCTTGCAGAATATGCTGCTACTCTTCTGCACGACGGGCAGAAGGTTATTCGTCTTACGAAGCTGAAACACTGATATCTTCCATTTGGTCTAATGAACTCACTTTGATATAGTTGTAAAATAAAAAAAAATAAAAAATGCTCCGGCTAAACAGGAAGCAGGATCAAATGTTAATACAATGTGACCAAGCACAATGTGTTGCGTATAGAGTTATCTAGAGAGGCAGAGCAAGCCTCAGACATGGGGTCACTGCATAGGCACTCTAGCAGACACATCATCCATCACATCAGTCTGTGATCTCGTGAGTGAATGTATGGACTGTAATGTAAGAGTGGCATCTTTAACTCCACCATAGCAGAGAGGCACAAAGCCTTGGTGTAGGTTTGCCTGGCTGCCCTTGCTTGGCAAAGAAGACACAAGGCAACTGACTAGCCGGATGAGGCTCAAACAATACCAAGCATAACATAGAGGTACTGTAGTATGCAAAAGAATATGCTACCATCGGGTAAAGTACCTAGACCGGCATAAAAGTTGAATAAAGGGATTTGCCATTTAAATGAATGTTACTGTATGTGCAATTTCCCTCCCCGTTATACATGTATATGTACAAATACCTGGGCTGTTTTTATTTTCTGGTTGGTCTCTTGAGAGAGAGCCTGGCACCAGTCCAGTTCAGCCTTGCTGTTGAGGCTGCGTTGTTTGAAGTATTTCACCAAAGCTTTGTGCATCCTCTTCTGCAACAAAGAGAGCTAGGGGGAGAGAAGGCAGAGAAAAGGAATTGGTAAGGCAGGAGAGGAAATTAATGGCAGTGTTCAAGAAGAATGATGGAGGGGAATAGAGAAAGCAGTCAATAGCCCATTCTGCAGTACACGGGCCTGACAGGAATTTCACAGTCTCTTGGTTTCTCTGCCCACTCGTGTGCACTCATCAGAATCCAGTCACATCTGGCTGCCAGGATGGGGGGTTAATTTTCTCTAAATGCTTCAGCAGTTTTGTTCTAGCCGAGGCAAACTCTGTGACTGCAAAGCTGATGAGTAAAATATTTCTACTTCACCCAGTTTAACTTTATACCAATCCCCTCAAGACATATTTTACACATACACACAGAGTCATGAACCCCCCACTGAAACCAGAAATTATTCCTAGTCTCTTGGAAAGACATGCTGCTTGCTTTATTATTTGAACACAGTTTCAAGCAAAGAGGTTTAAATTCTGATAGATGCCATTGCTTTTCTTCCCCCTCCATCTCTCTACTCTTCCTACAAAGCTTATCATTGCTTGGCAATGTGTTCCCCAGTGCATTGAAAACTAAAGCGAATTAGCTCAGTCATCAGCTCCTGAAGGAAAGACAATAACAAGAATGCTCTTTATGGTGTACCCTGTTAAAGCCCAAGAGCTGAAAGCCTCCACATAAACAAAGCAATGCTTACATGTACAGTAGGTTCAAGAGGAGTTTTACGAGAGGTGCATACCAGCAAGGGCTATCAGATGCTAATTAATGATTTCCTTTTTTCTTTTACAATTGAGATGTTTTGCATATCTGAATATATTTAGACTTGTTGAATTTAGATGAATTCATGTCCTAATGAATACAAATACTTTCATCCTCACTTAAATAGTCTCTAACATTCACATACACCATCGAGAGGGTCTCTTAATGAGATGATTAATAAATAGAACATTCTTTTTCTGCTACAAACATAAAAAGGTTTCGTGTGTTTTTAGTGGCTCAATATAACTAAGGTTTAGTTAAGTTAAATGGTCTGTATCTATAATACAGGTACAATAAAAGTGCAACCTGTGATGTTTTTATTTACTGTATATCCTTTAATCCCATATGTTCATAAGGGGTATGGCATATCACTACAGGTAGTAGTACATTTATGTGCCTAATGATGGTCTCTCTCAATCTCTGCTGTTAAGAAACATTGATGATGGTTGTTGGGTCACACCTGTCCTGAATGACTATAGTAATAAATAAAGAATAAAGAACTGATTTTTACATATAATCTGTGGTGCACAAATTAATAGGATCCTTGCACTGAAAATTGTACTGAAAATGTCAAGGGTATAATTTTGCAATTATCATCATATATTATACTATAGGATTATCATTACTGATGCACTAATGTGTACGTAGCATTTTACCTTTTTAGTGTTGTGTAGCTCTATGTTTTACTGTGCATCATATCTTACAAGCTCATCATGTGTTTCATGTGTAAAATCTTAATCAACTAATTACTAAAGCTGTAAAATGAATGTGGTAGCATAAAAAGTATTAAATTGCTTTTTTGAATTATAGTGAAGGATAAAGTAGCAAGTAGCTCATGGGCTTAAATACATGTACACCCACGACTGATAACCATTAAAAGGAAACAAGACTGCCATTAGATCCTCCAAACACTCAGTTGTATTTCAACATCACTTGTGGAAAGTTAATCCTTTCAGTTTTAATGGCAGACCCATACCCTGCACTTTATCACGTAAATATAAACTATGGGTTGTGCTGTGTTGGGAGGAAAAGTTCAAATTCCCACTTGCCAGAATTCTTTGTAGGTGGTTTAGTTTTCTGTTTTCCTTTGGATCAACCAGCATGGCACTACAGAAAGTATCATAACAAAAGTAATCTTACAATTGAATATATAACATCTTTTTGTATGTCTGTACTTATGTCAGCATATTCTGAAAGCATTTTGTGTGCTGTATTAGCTGTGCGTCTTCAAATCATATTAAATATTGTTTTAAACTTGTCATCTACACTGTATGTCAGATGCCTACTATTAAGGTTACATTTTAAGGATACTTAAGACCTGGGTGTGATTGTATCCTTGAATATAATAAAAGAGATTAGGTACCTCACAAAATGACTGGTGTGAAGCAACTCGTACACATGCACTAATGTTCTCTGTCAAATGATCCTGACAGTGTTAAATGCATTTAGAATGTTGCCTCCAGTTACAAACAAAACACTGAGGGCCATAATCGTGTAATATGCGTACTAACTGGGACATATATATGCAAACATTATAAGGATAATTGGAAATTCAAAACAGGAAAGAAGAGTACTTGAATGCTCCTCTATAAATCAGATTAAATGCGATAGGCCTGCGTCTACATTTCAGAAAACACTGTCGATCATGAGCTTGTTATAAAAAAAACTAAATTTAGGTATAAAACACTAGCCGAGAGGCTGCTGTTGTAGAAGTGTGGAGTTGAAACAAACAAAAATGGTGAAGGCTGAATCCAGAGTAAAAGAAAATCAGGCTTTGATCATGAGCGTGGAAAATCCTGTCCACAGGATTTTATTTTTGCATGCATTTTTCACTTGATAACATTCATGCAGTTAGATGAGGAATTGCTCAAGTAAAGGTATTAGTCATTTTTGGAACAAATAATATGTATTTTTCATTGCAGGAGCAGCGTGGCTTCTTCCTGGTGTTATGGTTGTCATGTGTAATTCTATTCCAGTTAAACAGTGTCACAAACTATAAAGATTAAACAGTAAAATGCTGCTGAGTTGTCTCCCTCAACTAGTCAAGAGGTCTGATGCTATTTTAGCACTAAAGGCACATTCATTGTCTGATCTTAACCTGTATTTGCCTTTGATCCCAAACCAATTGCTGCGGTGAGCAGAGGCAAATTCGTAACACAACAACAATAAAACGTTTCACCTCTGACTGCCTTACAAAAATATAATCAGGAAAAAGTAGAAGTTTTAGTATTTACATGTACCATCAACCTCTTGCTTTACTCCCCTTGGTGGCAAAACTACATAGTTATCATTACATTATGTCACATCCATCATCCTCCTCCACTCAAGTTATCTCATCATTATTAGATTGCTGCAGTAACCTCCTCACTGGTTCCCAAGCTGAAACCTTAAAATCACTGCCCATGCAAAGAAGACTTATCTAGTGCTAAGAAGAAAAACATGGACTAGAACATAAAGGGACAGACCAAGAGATAACAGCAGAGATCTCAAGTCATCAAATATATCTTTAAGATAGACATGTGGTGAAATAAATGACCCTTACCTTTGTGTAATAATTAAAAGATCTATGCACATGGTTTCTCTTGCTCATTGCTGTCACTGCCTCTTGTTTGGCCTTCATGAGGATCTTCTTAAGACTTTCATAGTTGGTTGCCAGCTGTTTGTTCTCCTTCAGTGCAATTTTTAGCGCTTCCTACACACACACACACACACACACACACAAAATACAGTGATCTGACTTTTTGACTCCCAATCCTGATTCTGAAACATTAGGGTATGTCAATCCTGACTACCAATCCAATGCTCTTTTTAACTCTGTGTTGTATGGATCATTGTGACACTAAGAGATTGATTCAGCAGCCTGCTGTGACTGAATGAGTGTTTCTCAGTTTCCGCAAACACTGAATCTAATATTGACATTGACAAAGAGCAATGGTGATCAGTCACCTAACAATAACAATCCAGTCCAAATCATCATTACTATCACTCACATTTTACAAATATTTAAGGGATGGGAAAATACTGCTCTTAAAAATGTGAATTAACAGTTTCAGTATGCATGTGCAGAAGATCACAGCTACACTTATAGAACAACTGTTGACACACCTTGTACAGTTTAGATCTAAAATATGAAGATCTACATAATGAATGATCACACAGATCAATGTTTTTATGATTCACAATCTGCCATTATTATTCATAGTCACAACCTACCATGAACAGATACCCAAGAAAAATAAATATACTGACAGGAACTGGATTCAATATATCGCACTACAGGTACTATACGTATAGTAGCAACACACGGACCATTTATAAGATACATTAGTTGTACAACTGATCTGCTGTGTGTGCACGTACAATATATGCATTCTGTATTTGGGCTGTTAATTAAGGCAATACAAATAGCAGGCATACAACAATGGACTCTTTTCTGGGAAATCAAGCAAATAAATCACAGTGACTATGTGTCTCTCTGCGTGTCCCCTTTTCATCTGAACAGTGTTTCCCAAGTACTGGATATGTTGTCGGTGAATATCTCAACTCTACCTGCAGACATAATGAAGTGTGTCTCTGCAGTAAAACAGAACAGCACTAAAGTGATGAGTTTAACCCAGCAGAAAGAGGGGCTGTAAACATGACAAATGCCTGCTATTGATTTCAGGTTTAATTACTCCATGCAGCACTGACAAAGCCCATCTGACGCTGTTGTGAAGTGTAAATGGAACAAATTACACTTCATTGCCCATAAGAAACTGATTGCGTCGGCAGTTTGCATTGTTTACTTTGTCCTCACCGAACGACAAGCCTTGATCAATTCAAAAAAATAGGTGCACGTATGAAAGCTGAAGTCCTCTCAGACAT
The DNA here is from genome assembly GCA_900303245.1 of Selene dorsalis. Taxonomy (NCBI): domain Eukaryota; kingdom Metazoa; phylum Chordata; class Actinopteri; order Carangiformes; family Carangidae; genus Selene; species Selene dorsalis. Next base: position 58,368 of record OMNW01011546.1, on the reverse strand, counting down.
GTATGGGTTCAGTAGAGACGACCGCAGATTTCTAACAAGTCAATCTATTTCCCCTTAATATACTCTGTGTTGGTAACTTTAAAAAGTGCCATCTGCAGGTTGTGTTTAATACGAATAGAAAACTCCCATCAGGCTGTTACTCGGGCTAACCTCTATCAGTTTGTGTTTAAAAAAAGGAGCTGCAACCCACAGGAGATTATGGGAGTTTAGTACTGGGTCAGCATCTTTATAAGAAATCTCATATTTGAGAGTGTCTGACCATTCTGCTTCATGCACTGTGACTCCTGAATGCACACTCTGCTTATTATGTTATGCTAATGCAGACATTATGTGTGCTTTCTATTGGTCCCAATGATTAAAGTGACCAATTTCCTCAGAACTTCAGACTCACTCTGATCTTTTTATTTGGTGTGGAGTATTGTTGTTATATCATCTTATTTCGTCAAGTGAGGAGACTAAACCCTTTTTTTTGCATGGCTAATTTTTATCTGGCTAATGGGAGTTGTGTCTATGAGGAAGACTTCTAATTCTTAAATTGTCTCACACCAACAACTTCTTTAAAGTTGCTGCACTTGGATGCATGGCGGCTTAAGCTCCATTGCCTTTTCTTGTTTTGAACTAATGCATTCTTGATCACCGTTTAATGAAACTATATACCACATGGCGATTTCACATTAGATAAGCCATGTGAAACCCCCATCAGCAAAGAGGCTCTGGCTGGGGCTGATAATCCTGCAGATGAAAACCTTACAATAAACAGGGGTTTCTCTTACAAAGGAGTGTTCAAATACATGCCGTTCTGTTCACAGTATACACGTGTTTTCAGAAGAGCCTATTTGTGACATTCATTTAAAAAAGTCCTGCATATGTATGTTTATTTGATACTGTGAAGCGTGTGCTTATATTGAAAATGTTGGCCTACAGGTAACAAAATAGGCAAAGCATCTCACCACGACATGCATCATCAAATTCGTCCAGACAAAAGACTATAACAACAGTGAGTTGTCATTTGTGTGAAAAGCACTTAAACAAGATGGCCATGGCTTGTAATTTTAATTGCACACAGCTCTTTTCTCTGCATCTTAAGGGAAGTATTTTGACGGGCAATGTGCTGACACTAATCCACAAACAAATAAACAATGAGATGTTTTTCACAACTTGCCACTGGTTTCGCAGCATATGACACAAAAAGACGTGTATTTACAGAGAGTTGCACTGAACATTTTGTTACCTTGGTGTCTTCCATTTCCTTTTTTCTTGCTGTAACATGAGCAGTGTGTGTCTGCATGGATCGCTGTGCTTGTTGTTGGCAGTTATTAATATCAGACTGCAAGGTGCTCATTATGAGAGCAGCTGATTTGTTTTTGAAATTCATCACATCAAACACACTTCTGGAAGAAGAAATGAAAGATATACAACAATATTATGCCTCTGAAATCATGAGCACTGATATTACTTCTAACAATGACATGGCTTAAGACACAACCAGCCTTTTAGAAAGAAAGTTGAATATTTTAAATATAATACTGAATATTTTTAAAGGGCAGGTTAGTAACAGGTAGGTTTCTTTGAGCATTTATTGTTGTCTTCTCAAAAATGCTGATGTTGCCAATAGTCTTGAAAAGATTGACTATTTTCTAGTAATCACAGTAATTTTCTCTATCAAAACCATTTTGTTGACTGTCTTCAATGAAAAACTAATCTTACTGGAGTTCTGCAATGACTTCTGGCATCCTTTCAACTATTTTTCCCATTTTATCCGAGGCATCTTGGTATTCTGTGCTCTTCTCCATAAGGTCACTGATCCTGCCCACAGCGGTATCACATCTCGTTACAGTGGAAGTGTGTAAATCCTGTAAATAAAGAGAAGCATTAATGTTGAAACAAGCCTGCAAACTGTACTTTGTTCCAAGTGCTTCTAGCAAGAGATTATTTTGTCCCCCCCCCAAAAAAAAAGACATGATAAATCGCTGTGACTAGCTCGGTGCTCAGTGAGCACTACACTACTAAGTAAACCTGACTTAGCAACTTGTTCTTGGGCTCCAGAGGAGTTCCTTTAAGCAAATAAGTTTTCTTCTCTTACCTGAGCAGCTTTCAGGTGGTCACATTTGAGTTTTTTCTCTCTCTCAAGGATGTGTAATGTGTCCATGTGCTCACTTTGAATCTTTTCCAAATGTTCCATTACTTTCCAGATTTTCTTGACAAACATAAAAAGAGATTTACAAAAAATATACTTGATTTTTAATCTCAAAATATGAATACTTATTATTAATGTATTTTTATGTCTTGGGGTAAAGATCTATTATCATTAACTATTATTATTTGCCAGTACCTCCATTTTTGTCTCCAGAGCTTTTGTTGCTGAAAATGCATCTTCAAATTTTTTCTGAAGTTTTTGGTTGGTTTGCTCTGAGCTCCTCTGCTGTTGCTTTAGATCTTGATTCATATTTGAACACTGACCCTGATAGAAAAAAAAAGGCGCAGTGACATTATGGGACAATTATGGGAGATGTAAAAAAAACAAAAACCTAAAACCAGCTATGCATTTAATCTGCCTTTATGAAACTGAAAATAATGTTCAGTTTTTATTGATACTGTGCTTTCTGAAACCTTGGTCTCCTTGACAACATAGCTAATACTTGTGTTCCACAGACACTGAAAAAGTTTACAGATTTAAATCTTTTTGCTTTCACAGTAGTTAATATGACAATGTTTTTCTTTCTTCTTCTTAGAGAGAAGAACCTCAAGTGCCTCATGAATTTACCTTCAGTAGTTCTAGAGCAGTCATCTGACCTGTCAGATCTTTCCTCAGGTTTTCAATCTCTTTCTGTAAAGCATAGAAAGTGCTCTGGGTAACACTGGAGAAATCATCTGGCTTCTCATATTTGTGACTCGTGCAATGTACATAGCCCATGTACATATGTTGTCACTAACCCTGGCTCTCTGTTCTTCCATGGAGGTGAGCTGTTCCTGCTCCTCCAGCTTAGTGTGGGCGACACTGTGCTGGGCAACAACTTGGGTCACTTCCTCCTTGGCCTTTTCCCACTGCTCGTCATTGTCAATGATTTTCTGGAGCATCTGCTTTCTCTCCTCGCGCATCTGCTTCACTGCTTTCTCACTAACAAAAATCACACATGAAGTCACGACAGACTCACATGGGGTCTAATACTGGATATAGCTTTGACATTGTACCTCTCAGAAATTTTCATCCTGTAGTCTTCAATGTTCTGCTCATACTTCATGTTTTCTTTGCGGATAGCTGCAAAGGCACTTCGTTTTAAATGGAGCTGCTCTTCTACACAGGACACCTCTGCTTCCCCTTTCAGTTTCTGTAACATAACATAGAAAACCACTGAATGGATTCACCAAAGTAGGCAAACTATATTAACCTGTCTAGCTCCATTCTCAACCATGGCAGTTTTGCTCTACCTACTGATGTCTCAAGACACACAGGAGTACCAAAAGCCGCACCAACATTTTAAAAAGGTATTCAGTAAGTTTTTGTGATTTTATTTTGTTCCTGGTGTGTTAATACTTACAGATCTCTCGATATCTTCTTGCAGCGCATTTAGTTTCTCTTTTAATTTCTTATTCTTTTGCATTTCAGCATCAATTTGAAGTTTCAACTCCAAAATCTGTAGCACAGGCATAGAAAAACATGAATTTGACTACTTTTGTACACAGCTGAATGCTATCTTTTTGTGCAATTCAACAATATCGTTACCTGGTCTTTTTCGTTTTTCTCAAGCTCCATAATTTCAGGAATCTGTTGCATCATGGCTGCGCACCTCTCTTCTGTAAGAGCGACTGTCTTTTCAGCATCATTTATTTCATCATGTAGACCTTTTTCTAGCATTTTCGACTGGTTTAAATCTTCCCTGGAGAGAAAAACAATCTTGTTATTAAGTCGGTGGATGAATGTTAGAAATCACGTGGTAGCTCACAAAGCATAACTATCTATTTTCCCAATGATAGCAATACCATCACAACCTACATGATACACAATATCTAAGAATATAACTTAAAACATAACATGACACCTGAGGAAAGGTAAAGGAATGTATACCTCTAGAATGTGATGTTTATGTGATGTGAAACCTGGTCTTGACTTCGTCGGGACAGAAATTAAAACATTATGTTAAAATTATGCCAAATCCATTTCTGTTCAATGGGACACCTGCATCTGTTTGTTGTCAGTTTAACAAATGGCTGACATCAGCAAATAGATCACTAACCTCATTAAACTGTCCTGTTATGTGATATTAACCGACACCTGCCAACCAGTCAGAAACAAGTGTTCTTCATGGTCAGGGCATAATTTTTAATACAACAATGGGTGAAAAGAAACTTATACATGATTTAACTGGTGATGGTGAGTTGTTTTTGCTGTTGCTGCTGATTTAACTTGTAGTTGTATGAGAAACTGATTATAAGGTAGGGAGTATCAGGACATTTTATGACAGATGTTTCATATCTATTCAGCTGGACTGCCTTGATAATGAACCTGGTTTAAACTTCTACTACAGCTAGAGCAAATACTCACAATCTGCTGGCCAGCTGGTTCTTCATTGCCGACAGTACGTGGCCCATTGATATTTTTTCATTTTTGGCAAGCAGTTCCATGGATTTTAAGTCCTTCCGAACCATTGAGAGATCCCTTGTTCTTTCTGAGTGCACTTTATCAGCCTAAAAAAGAAAAGGGAGCTCAAAGAAAGGGGGTCATCGGCTTATTGTTTTCCTCTGATATTATTTCTGAATAATTTCACCTTAAATTACTGAGACTAAAGTCAACATATTGTCAACATAATCTGTATAAACTACAGTTTCTCAATCCCATACCTACAGTTGATTACTCCCACATACCAACAGACGGTATGCATTAAGGGGCTTCTACTGTCTTCTCTTAGCTTTGGTAAATCCTAGAAAATCCAGAAAGCTGAAGGCTAGCTATTAAACCTGGGCCATCGGAAAACCTGGGTCTAACCTGAGTTACCATCTTCAGAAAAGATGTTTAGTCAAATAGACATGTAAAATCAATGAGATTAAAAACCAAACATTTCAACTGTTCAAACATAGTCATCTTGGTGTTTTGATTTGGAGGCATAAAGCTTCAAAATTTCTACGTCAAAGTCAACCTGTTGCATGTTGAACCTTTCATTTCGTACCCATCACTCTTCTGTCCATCATTGGGTATTTGCATGTAATAATTAGTTAAAATAAATAATACGGCTGGGTCTTAGTCAGGTCATTGTATTTTGGTGGACCTGTTCTAAACTAAAAAAATTAAAAAGAAAAGCTCAAAAGCAGTCACAGAAATATCAAAGTTTTAAGGATTCATTGTTTGGGGACTATGAATGTCTGTACCTAACAAATTAGCAGTCAAGACCAAAGTATGGGATGGACGTTGGACCGACAACCAACAAACATCGCAATCCCTAGTGCCATGCCACTTGTGGCTAAAAAATTGAGTTAGAACAAAGCAACTGGGTGACAGAGAAGAGGAGAGTTTGTGTGAAACTGAGAAACTAGCCTGTATGAACCCAAGTTGCAATTTGAAAAAGAATGACAGCTATAAAGTAACAAACACATTAAGCTTATCTGGTTTTGCTGTTAAAGAGAACCAAATCTGAAGGATTGTATTTCACTGTTTGATACAAACTATCGGATATTAGCTTTTCTAATAAAATTAGAGGCTACCTCTGCTTGAGAAGCGTTGATTTGATCTATGATGGCTCTCTGAAGGTCCATATTTTCTCTTATGATGGGGATTTGTCTTCTGGCAAAGTTGATGTCCTCATGTAAGCGCTGGTTTAAAACCTCAGTGTGTGACAGCTTCTCCTGGGCTTGGTCAAGCTTCTCTCTTTCCACTTTTATCTGCCACTTCAGTTCAGTGATGTCTCTGATGCAAGCCTCATGCTCTAGAAAAACAACAGTAAATTAGAGGGTTTATTCATTAGAGTGGGACAACAGAATCACAATACATCACAAGAAATAGGTCTACGAAGGGATGATAAACCATCTTATAGTCACTAACCTTTTTGGACGACAAGAGAATGCTCCTGTTGCTTCCAAAGTGAAATACTGTCAACTTTGCTCTCCAAAAACCTTTTTCTTCGCTGTTCTCTGTGGAGAGATTCCTCCGCATACTGCCGATCAGCCTCCAGCCGCTCAATCAGATACACAACCTCTCCAAGAACATCATTTATTTTCTTCAATAGTGGCGATAATGGACAACTTTCTGGAGGTTGGAAAACTTTATAAGACTGGCACATACTATTGTACTATATCATCTCTTTCAACCCAATGAACAAACATACATACATATTAATACATGTAAATACACACAAGCCATCCTTCAGGTGAAACACTTTCAGGTCAAAATAAACCTTGTTCATAGAATTTAATAAGCAGAATGGGAAAAGTGGGTAGCATAAGAGTTTGTTATTACTTAAGCAAAAGATGTGAACCAGTAACTTCAACTCCATCGTCACTGCTGAAGACTGAAACAACCTGTAATCATTTATGTTTTAGCATCTGCATGGGTGCTGGGATAACTGTGACGCTGTTCAGTGCCAGAACGACAACTGAAAACAAATAATTTGGAAAAAACTTTATGACATTTAAAAAAAAAAAAAAAGAAAGAATGAAAAAAGTATTCACCTCTTGCACTGATCGCGATGCCTTCAACAAACAAGTCTGTAGACGTCACTGATTCTGTGTCTGAGTCCCTGGTTTGAAAAAGGAGTTGAACTTGATTTTTATATCACACTGAATATGATTCAGAGGAAATGATAACAATAAAAGACTTCACCTTAAAGTTTTGCTGTATTGGTGCTTATCCTGGTCAATCTGTGGCTGATATTTTCCAGACTAGGTTAAAGCAAAAGGGGAAAAAAACAATACATTTGATACATTTTTACTATCAAGATATTTGGGTTGGATCACGTTAAACAACATTTTACCTGCTGACACCAATTTTCCACAGTCATCTTCAGCTCTTCCATATGATAAAGAGCATTGCTGACACATGGTGAGGGACTGTTGAGCAAAACACAAGTGCGACGTCTTCCAGAGCAGACGACTTGAAGATCTGCTTGATCTTGGGGAACACAAACAAAACTTGAGAAACAAATGCTTTCAAGTAAGTGATGAAAAAAGCCAACCCTATCTTGTCTTTACCTAATGGCACAAAGCCCCAGAGTTGTGAACGACACCCTGACAAGCCATCCTTCAGTGTAAAAATATCATAGAACAACAGACTTTTTTTGGAATGGCCTACATCAATAACTTTATTTTGGAAAAAGTAATTACAAAAATGTATTTGGCTGTGAAAGATGTTTTGTGATTCCTCTCTTTCTCTTTGACTCTGTTTGCATAGTCTAAAATACATTGCAGGCATCAGTGAAAGAGCAGAGACAACTAATTTGAACATCTTAAGACAAACCCAAGGGCACACTTCTTAGTGGTGAAAGGACGCCATCTGGCTGAAAAAAGGGGTAGAAAAAGAAACACCACTGGTGCAGACTGGAATCTGGTTGATGTAGTAGCAAGGTTGGAAATTCACTATCTTGTGTATTATTTCAGTACACAGTGTGCGTATACTAGTACTTCCTGCAGTCATTATTAGTTGTATAGAGCATAATGTTAAAAGCTAGTTTAAATAGTTCTGACAAATTTAGTAACTTCTCACAAAAGGTCCCATAATTTGACCAGTGGCCTGTGTTTAATTAAAAAATGAAAACCTTAGATAAGTTAGTAAGGAGTCATGAGTTCATGAGTAGCACTCAACATTCTGGGGTTTTATTTTACATCCAGGAATTTATGTTGACATATCATGGCCAAAAGGAAAGTGATAGGTCCTCAAATATCCTGCAAATACTTCCCGTCAATAGACGTTAAGTGAATGGCAACCTGGGGCTCTTTTTCTTTGTATTGTGTGTTTTTAAGCATTTTATGTGACATTTTAAGCCTTTATCACAGAAAGTTGATAAATGGGAGCAAACGACTGAGGGTGGGATGCAACAAAGGTCTATTGTCAGACTTAACCTAGCCAGCTGGGATGTTGCGGCATCTTAAAATCCAAGCTTCGGGGCTATCTCAGTGTTGTGTTTACTCAAGCTAAAGACAGACCTTTGGTAAACAAACAATTCGTCTCCAGGTTCCACTTGTTGGGGATGGAATAAAATTTCACTCCAACCTGCATTTATAGATTGGTGCTCAAAAAGAGCATGCATCGGATCCCTTGCACCGTTGACCTCAGATCTGCAAACCATGTCTAAGAAGACCAAGAGGGCTATTCTGACCTTGTGTATTTTAACCACCAAGTATCTGTATACCTGTCTTGCTGAAAATGCTAAGACAGCACATTTTTTGTTGGCTGGCACCTTTTTATAGACAACATCAAATCTGTGGGGCAGTTAACAGGCCCGTTCATTACAATTTTAAGTCTGTACTGTGCACAGTAACACAGATCGATACCACCAAATGGAGATACAACCAAAACTGTCAGGGACCTGAAAACAAATAAGTACACTAATCACTAAGGAAAGGGTAGGGCACAAAGTCTATATTTGCAACTAGTTGAAGATTTCCCACCTCACATGACACTCAATACCATTATTCTCCATTAATTATTAGAATGGCCAGTGAATGAGCTGACTCAGACCAATACAAGAGCAGAAGAGAGGAAAAACTGAGGGGTACCTGAAATAAAGGCCATCTGTTGCCAAGCAGTTTAGATGAATAATACACACTGAAAGAACCAGGTGGGGTAGCAAAGTGGTAAGGGAATATGTCAACGGTAGGCTGAATTAGCTCTAAATCATAATGGCAGGGTGCATTATGGCCACAGAGCAGGCCCATGTTAGTCTGAGGGCTAATCATGTGTTATTTATTTATTAGATTTTAAACTTTGCATAACTTCAACCTTATTCAACATCACTACATTCCCAGGTTCTGATCTCATTATCTATTTTTGGTTAACTCTGTTATAAACAAACCAAATAACCTTCAATCAAGAAACTGAATTTAGAGATTTTCTTTTTTTTTTTTTAACTTTAAAACAGATCAAATGTATGGAGTTTTAAGTAGATTGTTTAAAATGAGAGAAATTCACTATGATTTGAGATTAATTTATTTTACAGAAAAAAGAGAGAAACAAATTGATAGTCAGTGTAGATTACACACTGCATTTCAGTTCAAGAATGTATATTTATTTTATGAAAAGGTAACAGAAAGGAATTTAAAACACCTACCACAAAAATTGCATTGTAATTTGCAAGGGGGAAAAAAGTCGCACAAAAATGAAAAACCTACTCCATCATTTATCAGAAGCTTACTACCACAGCAGCTTTGGGTCATTCAGCCAACCTTAAACCAGTCGCTCTCCTCACCTTGTTGACTCAGTCGTCCCTCCCTTGATGGGAATCTGAGGGGTTCAACGTCTGGCATTGCTGCAACCTCCGACAAAACCAAAGCCACTTTTCACCGACCTGTGGAAAATTGCAGACATTCACGTTCAGCATGGATCTGCATCCCCTAAAGTATACCATAGACTTACCATAGACTTCCATTACTTCAGTAACACTTACACATTAGATAAGTACAGGTGCAACTTCTAGCGTTAAACTCGCGAAGAAAGTTTGCTAACCCCAGCTGAAGTTGCACCTGATAGCTTCACGCAAAATGTCTTAGCTAACGTTAAGTTTGTTTAATTAACTTGCCTAATAACAAATTAATGAGCTGGGGCGGTCGTTGTCAAGGCAGAAAGTGAAAGCGCAAAGTGGTTGTCTAATTACTTACTTGTTTAACGACACTTTTGGCTACCAGCCGTCTGTTTGCCGTCTACAGTGTGTAATTGTTCTTCGCCGCTGCTATCCTGACAAAAAAAAGTTACCTTTCACTAAAGTTTTCTCCGTAGCAGTATTGGAAGTTGCTGTCAATCTTCTGTGCAGGTTGCTTAGCAACAGTGGGCTGCGCTCCGGGAGAAGGAGTTGCGTTCAAGAGCAGCAGTGAATGTTTACGCTATTTTTTAACAACACTGGGAGGTGTTTTCCACTCGTTTCCCAAAGAAGTTGGGCACATTTAGCTAGGAATAAAATAGATTTAAGAATTAGGAATTCATTTCTTAGAAAGTTGAGAGTACATTTTACATTTTATTTAGTGGCATGTAGGAAATGGTTCCTGTCTGTGTTTTACTATTTGATATTGTTTCTGAATTATGGTGCATTCATATGTTTGTTCGGGTTGCTGTTGTAGTACTTGCATTTTTAGTTAGGTGGGTTTAATTGTTTATTTAGCTCGAGAAGGTTTTTTCCCCCCCTTAAAACCATAAAGAAACACATCATCCTCCAGTTTACCAGAAAAAATAATTGTACATATTGAGAGACACAGAGGTTTTCACTGCACTGAAAAACATGTAAAGGCATTAAGAAAAACTATACAGCGTTTGAAGGGCGTATTTTGGTTTTGATTTGTGACTTGCAAAACCTTTGGGATGTAATAATTATATTATGTAAAACTATTTAAGTATTATTTTACGACGATTCTACGATGTATGCAAAGAATAAATAAGCTTTATTTTTATAAATTAACTGACATAGTGTTACAATTGTAGCAATTTAGCTATTTTTTTAATTTGCAAAAAAAATACTGAAACAACAAGCGATTTATCTGCATCATAAAACAACGTCATCCTCCTAAACCGCATAAAACACGAACAATGGTCAATCCATCAAACGACGACATCTTTATCCATATGATGTATCCTATACGTCTGCCCTCTTGGATTTTTTTTTTTTTTTAATCAAACTTCAACATTTTGCAGCCGGTGCAAACTGACGCATGTGAAGAGATCCCGCATTACGTCATCGTGAAGGCCACATACTGGAGGCAGACGCTGCCTGTGTTGAGCTCAGCCAGTGCGCTACCCGAAAATTTCCACAACACGAGCTTTGCAGGAGAGCGACCGCTGCTTGCAGTGATGCAGCACCCGACACCAAAGAAGCCCTGATCGCACCACAGGACGCGACCGGCCGTCGGATTCCTGGAGAGAAAAACAGTGATGTTGCATGACATGCCTCGAAATAAATTCTGGTAAGTCTTGTGCAAGTGCGCTGCTGCAGCTGCTGGAGGCTGGCAAGCAGCAGAGGAGCGACCTTAACCTACTTTGTCACTCCGGGTGAAATGAGTTTTTGCCGATCGAATTGCAGCGATTTGCGAGCATAAAAGCGACAGTAAAGGGAGCCGTGGCCATGTGCAGGCAGAAATCTCTGTAACAGTGAGACCTTTGTTCCTCGTCCACACAGGTGTCTCTAGCGTGACAGGTGATGCCTGAGCTGAACATGTAACCATAAGGTGCCTGTTGCCTGTCTTACTGCCCTGGTTCCTTTGGCCGGTGTTGCAGTGGTGGAATTTGGACGTTTTTTTCCTATTGTCCAGAGGAAAACGTGACACTGTCTATGCCCTGGAGTACATCTCTTCTCAAGCTTGTGATTAAAACGCTAGTGTGATTCAGTTTTGACTATCACATTGCACATACACGCACGCAAACATACTGTAGTTCCACCTACTTCTAGTGTTTCTACTATTTCTGCAATTTCACAGACTTTTCCCTTTTTCAGTGAACAAAATGACAGCACCGGCCATTGAAATTTTGTTCCTGCGCTCTCACTGAACTCCAGGATCCCAAAAAAGTTTTGGCCTTTTTGCAAGTGCAACCATGGTGATCGTCAGCAGGCGACAGAGAGCAGAGAGGGCCCTCCGGCTCAGACATCACTGGCTGGTACCAGAGAGGAGACGGAATACAGTTTCACTACCTACACAGCGTTTACTACAGCACTAAAGCCCAGCAACTGATTGACCTTAAGTCAATGGTGCGGCTTTTTTATTCCTGCCAGCGGACGGGATTCAGATGCCAGTGTAGTTTATAGTCTCGTGATGTAAAAATAACTCTGGCCCAATCAGTGGTAACAGCTGCGATGTACTGTACTGAGCCAGCCAAACACAGATTGCTCTGTAACTCAAGTAAGCGGTTGTGTTTGGAAATATTGCATGACAATCTGTTCAAGTACATCACAGAGGACATAAATTACAGCACTGTCCTCTACGTTATATTGAGCTGACTCATAATGTAAATATATGACTAAAAAGGGTTTTCTTTTGTTCTTGGCCGAAAATGCAGTTGAATATTCAGCCAACTAAAGTCCATAGATAGAATGAGTCATTACTGTGAGACTCTTGGTCTGGTTCTGGCAGTGCCTAACCCTACTAGTCTCTCTGCAGTGTTAATGGTAAATGATGATTTGGTCTTATAAGGGCAGTTATTTTCTAATGTTGTCAGTGTGACAGTGGCACGGAGAACGAGTAATGTTTGCTGGGCACACGCCAGGAATGAGGTTTGGGGTCTGCAACTAGAGAGCCAGTAGAGCTGTACAAGAATGTCGAGCCTTCTCATTTGTAGTTAAAGATAGAGGCAGCACAGGCTGTATCCTCGCTGACAGTTTCTAATTTCAGATATCTTCACACGGGCCCGTCCATTCGGGTCGTTTTTGTTGTAATGTTTCCTTGTTAGAAAGGAGTTTTGTGTTGTGGACTGTTGTTTCTGAAAGGAGAACTTGGCTTTGTGTTAACTCATAGCCCAAGAAAAGAGAAAGGAATACGAGCATGGTGTTTTATGAAAGGTATGTTGATCATCTTGTTCCCTTCGCCAGTGTACAATTTCTGTTGCCACTGCTGGTTTAATATCTGCTCCTGCGAGAGATTGTATCAATCTCAGTTATTTTGGAGACTGAAAACAGACTGCAGAGGGTCACGTAGCTGGCACTCGGGACGTGATTGCTGGTGATGTGGCAAAGGATATCAATGTTAATCTATAGAAGAGCCATTATTTGTACACTTTCATTCACTCACTCTGTAAGTAATGAATGGGCTCACATATCCATTATTTTCAAGAGGACATTGGACTACAAGCTGCGGGCAGTGCAAACTTTTATAATTCTACTATTGCTTCCATTTACTATTATCACAGATTTATCCTTTATGTCACCATAGGGTTGTCATTGCTACATTGCCTCATTATATAAACCCTAACATGCAGACACGTTTTATTTTCCTGTGGATGTTCTTGTCAGGATAAAATGTCTTTTATACATAGAATTCACTTTTTTTTTCTATCATTGCTCTCTCGGCTGTGCTGTGGGGAGATTTTCTGAAATGCGGCACTTGATTGTGTAATTCCAGGTTAACTTATTAGCCTAATCTTTTCCCTCTTAAACTGGATTTCAAAGATTCATACAGCTTCATGACTGACTTCTTGTGCAGACTGTAATCAGAGCATAGCAAAAGGAAAAAGTATGCTGTTGTTTGCTTTTTAACACGAGCTGAATTCAAATTTCTGCATCACGGGTCTCTGCTGCATAATATTTAGGTCTACCAATTACTGTCAGAGTAATTTGAAATACCATGCATGGATGATTGTCTTGCAGAAAAACTGTTTTCAAGCCATTCGCCTGAGAGGTGCCACTGGGCTCGCAACTATTATACCAGCGAGCACCATCTCATAAAAGATATTTACAAGTGCACAAAACTTTACTCTACAAACTTTGCATATCTGCAGAGGGAGGTGTAGTGAGTGTGTGTGTGTTGTGGGGGGGCTAGCAGTATGTTTTTACGAGTGGAGTGGCTGGGATCTTTGCTGCCATGGCAACAAACCACATGACTAGGTGTATTAGATTGCCTCGGACAGTGTGCAGTGAGGCATGGTGTGAGCATTCTCTCTGCTGCTTTGCCCCTTTGAAAATCTTCTCCTTTGCTTACTTAAGTCCCCCCCCCCCCC
>OMNW01011546.1:12859-44514 GCA_900303245.1 Selene dorsalis | reverse complement strand
CCCCCCCTCGACCACCACCAGGGCAGAATTAACCTGCTTGCAGCCATGGGGCACAATGAGTAGTGGTGCTTTCTTCACAATTACAAAATCAAAGAATAGACAACTTAAAGTGAAAGTAGTACGTAAAACAGTGCATGTTTACCTGTTTTATTGTGAGTCGCAATCATTCGTATGTTTAGTACCAAGCGCAGCTATTCATCTTATCTCTAAAATTAAAGGAACAGTGTGTAGTATTTGGCAAGGTTTATTGGCAAAATCTGAATATACTACCCATGAATATATTCGTATAAGTGTATAATCGCTATAAAATGAAATTAATTTGGTTTTCGTAGCCTTACAATATATGTTTTTATATAGCTTTAGAGAGTGTCGCCATCTTGCGCCGCCATGTTTGTACGGCAGCCCGAACAGAAAATCCAGCCAGTCAGAGAGCGCGTTTCACAAGTTCCTCTCGCGCTGCTCCGAGGGCTGCCATCCTCCCTTCCTCCCTTTCCCCCTCGATCAAAATCAAGTCTTGAACCTTAGTAACATGTCCATATGATGTTTTATTGTTTCCGTACAGGTGACAGCCAGAGCAGGACAAATATTGTTTTCACGTTGTCCGCTGTCCGTCCCATTCTCATGGACGTGATATCTAAGTAACACCTTGATGGAACAATACAAAAAAAAAGCTTGATACAAGCACTCCCTAAGACAGGTGAACTGCTCCTGGGGGTCACAGGTTTACTATCAAGGGTGTGTTGACCTCACAGAAAACAGTTTTGCCTTGTGAATGCAATATCTCAGTAAAACCTGGATGGAACCTTTTCAAATTTGCCACAAACATTTACTTGGGCTCAAGGATGAACTGATTAGATTTGGGGAAACGTTTTGCCATTACTTAAGACTACTCAACATGACAAGATTTCACACGATAAACAGAAATGTAATCTGATATTAGTTTGAGTGGTGGAGGCATACAACTGCGAGGAGGTTCTAGCTTTATATAATACACGATATATCATCATCAAACAAGCATTCACCTTTGACCTGCAGTGAACCAATAGCAGCCCAGACAGCCACGGAGTCAGGGCACAACCATACAGTCTATGGGGACAACAAAGGAACCAATCCCCTCCACCTCCGGGGGTGCGGGCGGGCAAAACAAATCCTGTCAATCAACCCTGTCAGTACAACAGCTAGAGTTTGTAACAGCACTACCACTAACAGTGTGTCAGCCCGGCTTACACAGCGTTAGTGGTACCACTTGTAGCTACCACTAACACTGTGGCAGCCTGGCTGACAGCGTTAGTGGTAGTGCTGTTACACACTGCCAATGCTAGCTGCCAACAGCATAAACAAATCAAAGCTAACTGTTCTGGTCGCCTCTGTGTAATTAGGGTCTGTCTGAGGTCCAAATACGTCGCTGAGTCTCTCTGGTGTTTCCCACGGATCTATTATACGTCCATGGTGTTTCCTCTCTTACCACCATGAGACACCATGCTTCTTCACCATTGGCCAGCCGCTAACACCGTTAGACGTTGTAAGCTAACAAGCTAACAAACAACATAAATAACTGGTGCTTACCGTTCTCATACTTCTTCTAGTTGCCCGTATATATTTTATTTACACTAAGCTCGATAAAAACTACACAGTCTGCGTCGGACTGTAGCTCAACCATGTCTGAGTTTCTCCGACAATGATTGATTAACTGCTCTGCCTATACTTGTCAACCTGGAGCTACAGGTGGTGGTGGTGGGCGGGGCTTAGGGTCTCCTTTAGATATGCGATGAGAAAGTGGCTAGAAGTTATTACAGTGCTCTCACTTTTTACGGATCGATTGAGTCATCGATGACAGCGATGACGTAGCATTCAAAGTGAAATTGCAGTAAATGTGATATTAAAGTATGTCTGCTATTTTAAACAAATTTTTTATTTACTTTTTTTTTATTCAGTGACTGAACAAGGCCTTAATTTAAGCTTTTTCTGTTAAAAGCTGGGATGTGCAGGCTCTGACGTGAATCTCTCTCTCCCTTACCAGAATGATTGAAGACTGCGGGCCAAGCGGTGACAACATGGCAGATAGAAGGCAACTGTTTGTCGAGATGAGTAAGTACTCCAGGCCACAGCCAGTGTGATCTATGCCAGTCTGTTTTACGCCTTGACCATAAAAATGGCAAATTCCTCTCTGTAACTTTCATGTAAAGCAAATATCATGAAGACAAGTGTCTCCGCTTGTGTCGACTAGATTGATTTTAAACACTGACGGACAGGCCTCGGGTCTGGCCTCATGCTCTCTCACTGTTTACAAAGAGTGGAGGCACACTGTGAGCTTTAGATATCCAATAATCTAACATCTTTTTAAAACATTTGCTCAAATATAAAGTTGTTCATATTGATTCTTTTCACAATAACAGTGTGGTAATGTATTGGTCTAATACAGTTTTCTTATGATTGTTTTATTTAATAAAGTCTGGTTGTATACAGTCTAACTAACCACGTTTTGTGTTTACATTGGACAAGTGGTATAGTGGTAAGTGGTGTATGCGGTGCACAAAGGAAAAGACAGAGGGGCTCACAGTATTAAAAAGTAATGTTGGTGACAGGAGAGGTTGGAGAGGAAGGAGTAGAAAATAAATCTTTTCTTTGCAAAGTTTAATTGGCAGTGACGTCCCACAGTTTTATTGACATGGCTTTGGCACATCATTTTTACTCGGTGTAGAGTGTATTGATTTTTGTTTTCCCGAGATACTATATACCACATACAGGAAAAACTACAGTAGGTGAATAAAAAAGTAATACAGTGTTTAGTGTGTCATATTATTCCACAATTAAATTCCTATATTTTCTATTCTGACTGTACTTCAATATGATGATCTCATAATTTTCAAATGTATTATTTCCATCATTGTTTAGGGGCTCAAGATTTGGACTCCATACGATTATCAACATACAGAACAGCCTGCAAACTCAGATTTGTGCAAAAGAAATGCAACTGTGAGTATGATGCTGTGAACTTCTCACTCCATCGCTATGCTCACATTTGATGTGATAAATAATCTTTATACTATACTGGTTCCCTGTTTGATTTACAGTGCATTTGGTGGATATCTGGAATGTCATTGAGGCTTTTCGAGAGAACGGCCTCAACACCATGGACCTCAACGCTGAGCTCTCTGTGGCTCGTCTAGAAATGGTACTGTCCACCATTTTTTACCAGCTGAACAAACGCATGCCCACCACCCACCAGATCAACGTGGAGCAGTCCATCAGCTTGCTGCTCAACTTCCTGCTGGCAGCCTACGACCCGTGAGTAACCCGTCACATGACAGTCGACTGCTGGTAGCGTGCTCTCCCATCTGAGGTTTTGACATGAGCTAATGCAGCGTGAAATGTGACTGACCAAAGTTGAGTCAAAATACAGACGATTTTCATTAGTATTTTCAAAACATGCTGGTGTGCAGGGCTTCTTTTGTAGGTCCACATTAAACATTTTTAAGACTGTGATCACTGTAATTCAAGTTACCCTTTTCCAGCATGGTTGAATTCATGGGATCGTAGCAGCAACACCACATAGCCCTTGACAGCTTGATTTAAAAGAACCTGTGACCAAAATGTATTTGCTCCTTTTAGGGAGGGCCACGGCAAGATATCTGTCTTTGTTGTGAAGATGGCCCTAGCAACCATCTGCGGTGGGAAAATACTGGATAAATTAAGATGTAAGCAACACAACAAATCCACACTTTGCTTTCAGTTGTGAAAAATGAAATGTAAATCACCAGATTCACCTGCAATTAATCAGCTGATTCTCTTTACACAGTTTTTAGTCAAAGCGATGTGCTGCTTTGGAGTATGATGCAAACTTTCTGTATTCCCCATATTTCTTCTTTCTGCTCAACCTACTGCTCCAGAAGGAGAGACAGTGCCAGCCTGTCTGTTCATGGCTGGGAGAAGTCATTATTCATTATCTGAAGGATTGGGTTTATTACATAATCTACAAAATCTGTGGGCGCAAGAACAATTGTTCATGAAAGAAAAAAGGAGGGCCATGTTGCGGGTGTATTATAGCAGCTGATTTGGATAAATGCTTTACTTTGATTTGTTTTCACAAATAAGTGGGATAATTGTATTTTGTAATGCTATAATTAGCTGACTGTGGTGGGAGCTGACAATTAGGTTGATTAATATGTGTAATGTCTCCCGCTATTGTTGCCAGATATTTTTTCACAGATATCAGATTCCGCTGGAATAATGGTGTACTCACAGTTTGACCAATTTCTGAGGGAAGTTCTCAAATTACCGATGGCGGTTTTTGAGGGACCCTCCTTTGGTTACACAGAACAAGCTGCAAGAACCTGCTTTGCACAGCAAGTGAGTGTCCTTAACCACGGAGCATAATATTTTCGTGACTCTGTGATTGTTTTAGCATTGACACTGTGGGTGAATCTCGCTCTCCCCCCCTGCGCTCAACGTCAACAGAAAAAGGTCTCCCTCAACACATTCCTCGATACGTTGATGTCAGACCCGCCCCCTCAGTGTCTGGTGTGGTTGCCGCTCATGCATCGACTCGCCAACGTCGAGAACGGTAAGACACCGTGCGGAACATTTGTAAAGGTGGGGGAAAGCTGGAAGGCTGGGGAGGATGTGAATTTCAGCTTTGCATCATAATCTTGAGTCACCACACGCACAATCAGTCAAGCAGACACACACCATCCCAACACACACATACAGACAGTCGGTGAAGATGACCCATAGGGACTTTACACCATGTGTATGAGTGCATGTGTGTGTACATATTTGTGATGCACTCACTGTCACCAGCCTATTCCATATAAGCAAAAAGCACTGTGCCAAATTGTGTGTTTGTTTAAAATCTAAAGATTGTTGACATCAAAACAGGCTCCATATCCCAGCACATCTGTCCTCAAATTAATGGAAATGAATCCTCTATTCGCTGTAATGTGCAACATTTCTGGGTTTTACAGTCACATCTGTTTGTATGCACGTGTTTGTGCATCTGTCTGTGTGTGTACGTGTGTGTGTGTCTGACCCCTCCTCTCCTCCCTGCAGTCTTTCACCCGGTCGAGTGCTCCTATTGCCATACTGAGAGTATGATGGGCTTCCGCTACCGCTGCCAGCAATGTCATAATTACCAGCTCTGTCAGGACTGCTTCTGGAGGGGGCATGCCAGTGGTTCCCATAGTAACCAGCACCAAATGAAGGAGTATACGTCATGGGTAAGAGAAGGAGAAGGGAGGAGGAGAGGGGCGGGCTGAGGGAGGTGTGTCTGCACCGGACCAGTCATTGTGGCTATTTTCGCTCTGCTTCACCACAATGTAAAGATGCCGTATGTTCAATGCAGGTGATAGCATTGCTGTCATGGTGCAAGGTGTGTAGGAAAGAAATCAGCATCCCCATGTCCTCAGACTCGGTGTCTTACCTCTGTGTGCCCCCCCCCCACAGAAATCCCCCGCTAAGAAGTTATCTCATGCACTCAGTAAGTCACTGAGCTGTGCATCCAGCAGAGAGCCTCTTCACCCCATGTTTCTGGAAATGCCAGAGAAACCTCTCAACCTAGCTCATATTGTGTAAGTTCATCTTCTTTTCTTTCTCTTCATAATACTCACAGAGGTATCCAGCTCCACAGTCAGATCGTTTATGCTATTTTCAGGGCCTGTGGTTTCTGTTTCAGATTTTAAGATGCTTGATTTCAATCCACAGCTGATATTTATCCTGTAACTGCTTCTAAGTCTGAAGTCTTGGGTCAACTGATCAATGAGGCTTAATTATAGCCTTGGGAATGGTTGTAGCAGTTCTTCTGCTTCTGCTGCTGCTGCTGCCACTGCCTTTTCTTGACTTTTCTGGTGTTGTGTTTTTTCTTATAAAAAATGGAACAAAAGGCTACACAAGCACAAACTTTGCAGCACTCTGCTACTGTCCATTAAAGGTTACTTTAGGCAGTGGTGTTAAGAACTGCACTTTTAGTTTTAACTTTATTCATTTCATGATTTACTATTGAAGGTCTATCTAATTATAGTCTATTAATAGTCACAGTATTTTACAGCTGCTAAACAGCCAAGAGGAGAGTCGGCAGCCAGACTCCTGGCAGACCCACACAAGACTTTTGAGGTCAATACTAACCACAAAAAAGAATCAATAAGCGCTATATTCATTTTTTCTAATATAAACACATAAGGTAAACAAACACATCTTGACAAGAACCCCTTATGTGTAGGTATTAAAGAACCGTGGCCTTGATATGTATTCAGCGAGACATTTCACAGTTGGAAAACAAACTTGTGTGTCTGTGCTCCTCGATGGGTAAACTACACATCGTCAACACTGTTTCTACATTACTGCAGACAACTATGTGGCGTTTCTCTGCTGCAACCTTCAATCAACGCACAGTATATCTGTTGATGCAGTGATTGTATCAGTCCATTTCCTTCAGTAGTGAACAGCTTGTTAAATTTGCTGCAGGATGTTAATTTCCTGTTTCTTCTTGTGTCTTTCTTAATGATGACAGCTTTTATATTTATTGTAGTTCCTGAACTGCTGAGCTGATTATAATTGATTATTTTCATTTCCTTTCCTTGTTCTTTACTTTCCTCGAAATAGAGATACGTGGTGAGTTGGCTTTGATTGTTTAACACACCACAAAATGTGTTCTTGTACATTTTTGGTAGACGTAGTTCCTTTGTACTCGCTGTTCTAATCATAGTGCCATCTCTCTCAGTGTACTGTCAGTTTCCCCTGTTGGTTTCTGTTTGAGCCCTTTTGCTGTGTTTGTTGATCCACTGGTTAGTTTTTTTCCTTTTCACTGCATGCTTTCATTGTTGACCACATCCCTCACAAGTGTTCCACTAGAAACCCACAACTATGAAAGAGTAAGAAGCAAAACAAAGTGTTATTTGGCAGTTTTGTTTGAATAAGATTTGGAAAAACTAATATTTTTCTTCTTTTTCTTCTTCAGGCCACCAAGACCAGTGAACATCACCAATGACTACTCACTCTCCCACTCCATGCCTACATCAGGGAACCCGTACTCCACCAAAAAGTGAGTACAACAGCAGGAACAATAGGTGCCCTGGATTTTACAAAAGATCTTTTCAGTCTGCCATCCTCCCTAAAGGCCCCATAAACCCCCCTGTAGACTCTCTGACCACTACTGTCTTTATTTTCTTGCCTTTATTTTCTCATGTTTTTGTGAGAGTCTGTGTGCGTGTGTGTGTGTGTGAACATTTGTGTATCTCCATGCTTTTTTCTGTGGTTTTTTGAGCTGAATGTAAATGGCTTGCCTTACAGCAAGAATAATGATGTTGAGCAAAGAAAGCCCCTGACTGGGGCTGCTCCACATCTGTTGAAAGGGAGAGGGTAAGTGACACAGGTGTGCATACGAGAATGCTTTTGTAGCTGAAATGCATGTGTGAACTAATATAGATAATAATCATAGGGCATAAACTAGAGCACTTATCGTCCTAAGGAAACCATTAGCAAATCAGTTTTCTTATAGAAGGGTTTACCTTGTTGTTCTCAAAGGGGCTATTTCAAATACACTAGATGAAGCATATCTCATAAAGATCATTGGCCATTAGTTTGAATGTCTGTTACAATCTTTTCAATCACATAGAAATGGGGAATTATGACTGCCAGTTTCTAATATAATCTGATTTGAATGGTGCCTTCAATTTCCTTCATGTTGAAGTTATAGCTCTTGAATAGTAGAAATTCCCAAGCTCATTCTTTGTGATCTGTATGAATAGGTATACATTAGCTGTTTAGGTGAAATTGGATTGACAAGTTTGTTCCAGTGGCTGTTTATGTTGTATTTTAGGAGATACAAGTATTGGTGATCATAATTATCCTGGTTTAAAAAAAAATAAAAAAATCTTTCATCTCCTCTGCACCTGCATTTGATGAAAAAGGTGTTTCTCTAGGGACCGCCGCTCCCTGTCATAACTTGTGGGGGGGGGGGATCAGATGATGTGATGAGTGACTGGCGTTCTATAGGTTATGCAAGTCAAAGCCTCTTGCCGAGGCTGGGAAACTATAGTGTTGGGCATTCAGGAGATGTGCCCTCTGGAAGCTCTTACAGCAGTGACTGAAGAGGAAGCCTGACTGCATGTGTAAATACACAACTGAAGTGTATGGGTGAATAAAAATATACAGTTGGGGAAATGCAACAACTTAGTATTTTACTTCCATAAAGCTGGAGGGCTTGCATTTGTGAAATTTAAACCCTCAGTTCTGCCCCAAAATTTAACAAGCTCATCCCTGGCCCATGTTATATCCCTCCACCAAGTTTGGCACGAGTCAGCTGACACTTTTTTTGCTGATAAAAGAAAAAAGCAACCAACAAACATGGGTGGAAACACAACCTCTTTACTGGAGGATGATGATGAAACGCTGGATTCGGGGGAGTTACTCACGCTGGCAAACAGGTCATTTTCACATAATTCAGAAGGTCTCTTTAGTGCCACAGATTGTTGTTTAGGTTTTATGGCCCTCAGGCTTTGATTGTTTTGGTTCACTCTCCTCAGTCTCAGTTACAGCTGGCAGCTGTTTCCAGACAGAGTTAACAACCAGCCAGTGGACAGAGTGGAGCATTTAGCAGCTTGGAAAGTCGCATGAGCAGGTGGGGGAGAGGCAAAACTGAGTTAAAAGGAGAGTCAATTGTTGACTTAGATGCGTCAGGTGGCCAGAAAAAACTACGAAATAAAAATGCAACTGCTTTCTAACACTTTCAGTGTAACACCTCACTACAGTGCTATTATGTTGGTGTTGTGTTTACAGCTTGTTCTGCTGCTTAAAATAGATGGATTGACTTTTTTAAATTCTCATTTCCCTATGGCTAATTCTGCTGCGGTCTTCTGTGTCGGCCACTGGCATGGTCGCTACTTTACAGGAGTTTGTGATGCGGGTGAAAAAGGTGGAAAGCCTCTACGTGCATGCTTGGCATATCTTGGGGGCTGAATGTTTGACTTATTATGAATAATGGATCTCAGTGGTTTTAATAATAGAGCAGTGAGTGACTGATTGATGCTTGTATACAGTGCATGTCGCTGGTAGAATTGCCGGGCATGTCCTTTATCGAGCTCCCAGCCTTCATCAGTGGTGTCTCTCCCAAACATAATATGGCCTTGTCTCTCTCTAGTCACCCATGAATGGCTGCTTTCCAGCCACTCTCCTCCTCTTCTCTTTTGTTGTGCTCTCTCCTTTTCTCTCTCAGCTTTCTCTCCCCCCTCTCATCCCCTGTGCCTCGGTTGTCACCTGTGTAATGTTATGTTTTATGTCTTGTGAAACCCTGCACTGTTCCAGGTTGAACTACAACCTCGATGTTGCTGATAGACTTGCAGACGAACATGTTCTCATTGGCCTCTATGTGAATCTGCTCCAAAACAACCCCAAAACATGGTTAGTTGGCGTGTTGCTGTGTTTGCCAAACACCAGTGGAAACTATGTGCTCCTCTGAACTGCCACACTCGCAATCCTTCCCCCTAATCTAACCTTAGTCTGATTATGTTTCAGTTCTAACGCTGCATGCTGTCAGACAGTTTTACAGGCCAGCAGTCACCTCGACCTCTGACACTGCTGTCAACACAGTACTACCATTCAGCAGCAATAAATAGATAGATAGATAGATAGATAGATAGATAGATAGATAGATAGATAGATAGATAGATAGATAGATAGATAGATAGATAGATAGATAGATAGACCAGATTTGATTTCAAGATTAAACTTTTTTTTTTAAAAATAAAAATATATTTGAGTCTGTAAAAGAACTTGTAAGAATATTAGAAATGTGCAGAAGAATCAAATTGCTAATAGTCTCTTATTTGTATTTCATTATGCTGCATTACTCCAAATGCTCTTTGGCAGATTATTTAGTCAATTGGTACCAAGTTGTATAAACACTTTTAGATTTGACTGCTTCCTCACAGGGTAATCTCTAAAGTGCGTCTGGTATGTTTGATCCTGTAAACTCTGTGTATTACTGGGACTGAAGCACTGATGCTTATTTCCTTACTTATATGCAACAGGGAAATAGTGTTTCCTGTATTATCTGTGTGTGTGTGTGTGTGTGTGTGTGTGTGCGTGCACTAATATGCTTGTGTGTTTATCAGTGGTGGCTAAATGTTAAATGCCATCTATCATGTTGGGTACCTGTATTATAGCTGCAGCTCTGCAAACCCACCCCATTCCTCCCCCACCTTCATATATCTTCCAGTGTGAGTGGATTTTAGTGCTTTGACTGTATGTGGGCGTGCACATACATAACCTGTATAATCCCTCTGGCCTTTAAATACATAGTTAATGATTGCCTCACCTCCACTTACATATAATAACTCAGCTTCATTCCTGCTTTTGTGGTTTCACATGACTAGCTCAGCATGATTACGGGGGCCTCTGCTGTCAGAGTAAAACTTTATGAAGCTCTTCTGATTAATCAGACTCTTGAACAAAATAAACTTTCTTGGATTTTTTTTTCATTTTTTTTCTCTCTCTGCATACTTTATATCTCTGAAGCTGTGTATTATTAACTGTGTCATGTTGTGACTCCCATCTCTATTTTCCCCTTGATCAGTTTGCTGGAGAGCAGTAACCATCAGGATGAAGAGCACAGTCTCATTGCCCGCTATGCTGCTAGACTGGCTGCTGATGCTGCGGTGAGATATATATATATATATATATATTAAACATTTATTGCACACAGTATCATGGCATCTTGCGACAGTGTTCAGTGCCAAAAATCTGGCCTTGATGAGAAAAGCTACTCTACCTTTGGGGGTTTCAGTCCATTTTTATCGCTGTGAAGGTTTAAAGGTTGTGATCATTTATAAGCTGTCTTGTGTGCCAATTTACGCTGTGATCGGGTCTTGATGGATGTCTGGTGACTTAACCGTTTTGTTCCCTGGTGAGATATGAGACAAGGCGGTGGATTACATCATCCAGGGGTAAAGCCAGCTCACGTGATGTCTCTTGCTTGGTTTCACCGACAGGCTCAACAGCAGAGGGTCCCCACAGACCTCCCCTGCTCTCTGGATGCCAACAAACAGCAGAGGCAGCTCATTGCAGAGCTCGAGAGCAAAAACAGGTTAGGGATGAAGGGCTTGGTGACATTGTTCAGCTGGTGATACCTTTCTTTTTGTCTCCTCACTTCTTTTTTTTTTTCAATTGCACAACAAAAATAGATGCTGACCTAGAAGTTGACTCATTACTGAAAAAAGCATAACGTAATACATATCGTGGCTAAATATTATCATTTTCAAGGAGGCAACTAACTGTATATAAAACGTAGGGTGATAAATAGGGGAGTCAAACAAGACAGGGCAATTAGCTATGTAGCAGTGAGTGGCAGACAGTGCTTCAGAAATTTGCATCCAAGAAGTAAAACAGGAAAAGTCAAAGAAAAAAGCTTGCACTGGATCTAACAGCTGTTACATTTGAAATGAAATCAGTATATCAGTAATCAGTGAAACCAAAGTGGAGGCAAAAGCTCAGCTATTAGCAACACGTATAACAATGGATCACTGCTTGTATATGAGAGGTGGTTGGTAACGACAAAGCCAGAGAGAATTATAACCCAACTCATCTTTATCTGTAGATCTGTGGAGCTTTATAGGCCTTCTTCACAGAGGACATTTTGACTAGTCTCAGTATGAAAAGCACAGGTGTATATGATGTATAATAAAATTAATGATGGCTGAATTCCATTTAGCTGCCTCAGTTTCAGGGTCTTGGTATTGTGCGTATACAGTCAATGGTTTATGCTGACTCACTGTCACACTCTCATGTCTTACAGGGACATTTGAACCAAACAGAGCCACAGTTTATGATATAATGACACCTGTGCTTTTACTACTGCGACAGGTCAACATATGTGCATGACAAAAGCATGTAGGATCTTCTGCCCGATTGTTTGTTTTTTGTTCCACAACGTATTGTATCGTAGTGTTATTTCCAGAGACAGCAGGTGGATGTTTTCAGCAAAAAAAGATCTGAAAACCCACCGTGCACCACCTGTCCAGCAGCAAACAGGAGAGAGACAAAGTTAACAGTGAGGTGGTGAACATGGTAGAGCATTTAGCAGTTCAAAAGCCAGATATCTTTCTCCCTCAGGAGCTTGAGGAAACCAAAACTGAGCTAAAGTTAAGTTAATGTTGTGTTAACAGCTTTTTTCTGTATCAGGTTTCTCTTCACATTAAGACATGCTCAGATTTGGATAGTGTCTAGTATGTGTAGCAAAGCAGCAGCATACACCTTCCTTGTGTTTTGTGTTGACCCTGGGGTCATATGGACAAAGCATGGTTGAAATAATAATCTGTTTTTGTACCTGCGTGCTTATGTTTGTGCCTGTCACAGAGAAATCCTGCAAGAAATCCAGCGGCTGCGCCTCCAGCATGAGGAGGCCTCGCAGCCACCTCCTGACAGGGGTCAGCAGAACCCCACTCTGCTAGCTGAGCTACGACTTCTCAGGTAACTGCTGCCTCGACCCACCCCGCTGCAGTTTAGCTTAGACTGCAACAGAACCGGTAAACTGTTTATTGCTCGTGTGAACATATGCTACAGACTGCTGATCCTCATAATACGTACCAGCTCCTGTGTTTTCCAGCGACATGACATTACGGTGTCTTCACACTGTACAACTTGTTTCCTCTGTCAGGCAACGCAAAGATGAGCTTGAACAAAGAATGTCTACTCTGCAGGAGAGTCGCAGGGAGCTCATGGTGCAGCTGGAGCAGCTAATGATGCTTCTCAAGGTACCAGAGACATGTCTTTAATCTCTTTCACTACACAGTCGTCACATACATTCACCTTCGTGATTACTGCGGGGAGACGCACTCTGTTTCCTGTGGTGAACACGGAGGTTACGGTTTTCTCTTATGTTTGCTTCTTGGGCAGAAATCAGTGATGTTGCTCTTTAATGCATATTTATATAAAAACTACATGGACATTCACTGCAGCTTGTATAATGATTTTGTTCCTTATACCGATGCAGATGGTAAGCAATATGGCCAGATGATGAATTTACCTTGTATTACAGTGTCTCCCAGCTGTGGCTGATCACTCCGGCTTATGTAAAGCAAACACTGCACTTTAGAGAAGAGGAAACATGTGAGCAATTACCCAACATGTCCATTAGAGGGCGTGTAATTGTAAACCACTCCAATCTGTTTTGTTTTTTAAACTTTAATGAAGGACAGTGAATCCACACTTATTTAAAGAGTGGGATCTGTTAATGGGAAATAATTATTTTTGAATAGAGGTAAGTTTTAGTTAAATCTTATCTTCGGGAGTATCAGAAAGAGAGAATTCATTAGTTAGCTGTTGTGTGTCTCCGCTTAGTGGCTCCAGTCCTGTATTTAAATCTTTTGTATAAGAGAGATGTTAATGTATCTCACAGTGTCAAACAGGAGTCCAGTCAGACACATTAAGGACAGGGTGCTGAGTTCAGGACTAAGCTGCATCACACTTTACGAGACAGCGTCGGCCCCCCCTATTGGAAGGATAGTGGTCTAGTCAACAAGACAGGAGTTCCTCAGAGCCTACATAAACTGCTTAGTGCACTGGCTTAAGTGGGGAGGATATCAATCTAATTTGCCTAAAAAGATCAATGTTAATCCATTAAACTTGCATGAGGAAGCCGCTTGCCCGTCACATCCTGGAGGAAATACTCAATACAATGTGGGTTGTTGTTTCATGAGCCATGAAATACTGTTTTTCTTTTCAGCTGGAGGAGGAACGGAAACAAGCTGTAAGTGTAAAAACTGAGAGCCAAAAAGCAGCTGAAACTTGGATGCATGTTTGAAATACGTACTTTTTATCTTGAAGGCGTTAGCTTTGTCCTTTGAAAGCTAAAAAGGAATGGATGTTCTCTAATTCTTTTGTTTGTTTGAATTTTGGGAAATTTATTGTGTTACCATATTAAAAAAACAAAACAAAAAACAGCTTGTGGTTTTGGTTTGTGGGAGTTTTTGAAATGGCTTTTATGGAGAAACATCTATTTTAGCAGCACGTTAAGAGTGTGTGAGAAATGCTGTGTTTTGAGACAGTTTAATGGCTCCACATACTGTACATTTCAAGCATGCGTGTAATGTGTGTTACTCACAAAGCTATTGTGGTAAACTTCAAGGACAAATACTCCTCTCAGTAGATCTGAGAAACTTTCAGAGTGAGTGCTTGTAGCTGTTTGAGGATTAAATAAAGTTTCTTTGCTGTTATTTAAGACCTGAGAAAGAACAGAGAGTCTCTTGATGTTTGCTTTCATAAGAAACCCTGTATTTCACATTATATTATATTCAGCATTGTTTTATCGCCAGACAAACAGTAATATCAATACTGTCTTTAATGTGTTGTAGACTCAGGGTCCCAGCTCTCCACGCTCCTCCCCCAGCCACACCATCAGCCGGCCGATCCCCACACCGATCCACTCGGACTCTGCTGGCACGACCCCGACTCACACACCTCAGGACTCACTCATGGGCGTGGGGGGGGACGTTCAAGAGGCCTTCGCCCAGGGTAATACGCATGAATACATCAGCATGAAGGCGTTTGGTTAAGGAAACAGTGTCCAAAGTAAGACAGGAAGGTGTACATGATCACATTTCTGTTTTTTTTCTTTCTTTCTTTCTTCTTGGCTTTATTACAGGTCCCAGGAGAAATCTGAGAAACGACCTGCTCATTGCTGCTGACTCCATCACCAACACGATGTCATCACTGGTTAAGGAACTCAATTCGGGTGAAAATGAATCCACAAAAAAAGGCTGTTTTCCTTATAGATTTTTCATACAGCTGATTTAACGTCTCCTGTTCTCCACAGAGGGTGGAAGTGAGACTGAGAGCACTGTGGATTCAGACTTCGGACGTGGTGACCTATTGGCCACAACTTCTTCAGATCCCTTCCTCACCTATAAACAAAGGTACTTGGTGGACATACTGTGGATATGTCATCAGCAGCCAGCACACAGGAAATAGCATGGATAGCTTTTGTGGTACTTTTGGATAGCATTTATATGGACATGATAGAGGGCTTTTGAGCAGGCAGCTGACATCATAAATTGCTGAATTTCACCCACAACATTTTCCAAAGGCAAATCATCCATTATTGGCAGAGTCACACCCTTCATGTTCGAAATCTTCGTCTCATCTAAGCCGTATTTGGCTTTTCCAGTTTGTGAAAAACACTGTACATCATCAGTGAAGTTTGCAGGGCTTTGTTGTTGGTTTTTCGTCTTAAATTAAACAGTGCTGCTTAAAAATAACGCCACTTCGTTCCTCAGCTTTACACGTGCTTCCACCATCCTGTCTCAAACAGCTTGTTATCTGTCACAGGAGCTCCAGCGCTGCAGAGGGGGAGAGCTTTGAGAATGACCTGGAGCAGCAGCTGGAGGATGAGCTCAAGTTGGAGGAACTAATGAAGCACAGGCAGGATCCAGACAAAAGCTGCATGGTGAGTCGCAGCTTTTCCAAGACTGGAACAAAGTCAAAGGAGAAAGAGCTGCATTTTGTGTGTTTTCAACTATTAAATCTCTCCTCCTCCTCTAGTTCTAATTCTAACCTGCTGTATGTGCTGTGGTGGTGTTCATGTTGTGGTGCAGGTGACTCTGCAGCAGTGACTCTGTGTTACTGGTAAGTTTCTGCAACTCAGCCTTTGTTTGTTTTTCATCAAAAATCACATCCTTTAACGTGAGCAACTTTTTCAGTCATCTGATAATCAGGTGATTTTTAATTATGCAGGTAAAATGTAAAATGCTAGAAAGTAGTGAAAGATGATTATTGTGTAATCCCAGCTCCTGAGGGAGAAACAACACTCAAAAATCGATACTAAATTTATAATCATGTATGACAAAGAAAAGTATCACATCCTCAAATTTGAGAACCTGGCAATAGCCAATATTGAGAATTTAAAACTCACAGGAGAGACTAAAATCATCATTCAATTCTCAAAACAGCTGCTGATTAATTTTCTGTCAATTGAGAAGTTGATTAATCAACTAATTGTTGCTGCTCTGCATGAAAGCTGATCATTTTAACATTTAACCAAATGTTGAAAATTTACAAAATCTGCACGAATATGAAAACAGGCACCAGCTGTGTATACAATCCATTAATGAACATGTGCACATAATCAGGAGTCACAAGGAGTGAATAATAAGCCATGTCCCATTGTACAAACCTTTGGCTTTGTACATTACACTTCTCTTTAAAACGTATCCTGGTTTTATCATGTTTTGGAGATAATTTTGAGATGGAAATGGAGAAATATAGATGTCGGACTCCAGTGTGCACATAACTATAGCAGCACTTAGGTTTCTGATTGTGGGGGTTGTCCATATTTTGGTGCATTTTTTTTCATTCATGAATCACACACTTAGCCCACTGCGTGATCAGTCAAATGTATTTTTTGTGCATCAGTGTCCAGGTTTTGCAGTACTCTGTGCACATCCAGGTGTGTCTTAATATCGCAGCTGCTCTTTGTCATGTCTCTGTACCATGTTGAGTTTCTTTAGCAGTTGAGGATGAACCTGGGTTACCAAATCTACCAAAGCATTTAATGCCCCCCATTTTTCCCTCACCATCTGATTAGCAGTAATGAAAGACAGGAGCGCCAATAAAAAGTTTCCTCCACTTAACCTGTGTCAGACTTTGACTTTCACTACACTTTGCAAGTCATCCTTACCGTCAGTCTTATCCTGTTGTGTTGTTTGAACTGGATCAGGCAGGGATCAGAAACCAAGAGAGAAGTGTTTAGTAACCTTGTTTTGTATTTTTAACAGGTGAGCAATACGAAAAGCAACAATAGTAGGAGACACTGCACGGGACAACACTGGGCCAACAGTACAGAGCACTGAAGATAAGAAGAATTTAAGTTGAGAAAAAAAAAAAAAAAAAAGCTAAATCCAACCATAGAATACGTTTAAAGATATATATTTTTAACCAACCACATATTTAAGGTAATACTGTGAGCTGATGTAAAGGGATTAATTACTGAGCTGTCTATTATACCACAGGTGCCATAAAAACCACATGATTTTGGGAATTGTTTTTCTTAATTTTTATCCTTTTTCTATGAGTTGTCTAACAAATGTACAACGATACTGTTTGTGCAGGGTGGCAAACTTGATCCCTTCAAAATTGTCACATTTCTTTCTGAATGCAGTGAACCAGGTTTAAGGGTTTGTTTGTCATCTGCTTTATGTTAGAGACCTGAGATTATGTTGGAGTTGAAGTTATAGATGATAAAATTTGCAATCTTTTTGTAAATGTACAACTCTGGCCTGGTTGCTACGAACAGATTTTATCACTATTCCATAGATTTCTTACTGTTGCTGTCGAGTGGCTTTTGTATTGTTTTTGGACTTGTTTTTTGGAGCAGGCCGACTGCTACTGGTCAGATCAGTTTGTTTTATTGGTACGTTAGTAATAATAATGCACACTGCCTTAGCTGATTGGATGACCTCTTAAAGGAGTTTATTCAAACCGTCAATGCAGCATGTAGCTAACAACAAAACACACCTGTTCAGCAGCGATGCTAGTTGTCTTCACTGGGAAAAAAAAATGAAGTGAAATTCATTTATACTGATGCTGGGAAGTGATTTTGTCTGCAGAGGGATTTGGTCTGCAAATATGTACACTGTCTACATATAAATGGTCAATAAAATATAACATATTCTCTAGATGGACTGGAAGCGTTTTCAAAACACAGTGAAAAACATGTAACGCCGAGACTTCCTGATTGCTCAAATTCAAAGGTTTACATTGGTTAAGGGCATTGAACAAATTGTGTTTACTATCAATGGTTTATGAATTAAGGTTCAATCATAGATTATTCACCATTGTCTCATTTGTAATGCTCTCGCGCAAATCTGTGCATGACTTGCACACCAAGATACACACTCCTGATGTATTTTCTGAGTGTGCGTGAAACTTAACTCAGTCACTCCGAGAGAAGTGGCAAGCCAATCTAAAATCATAAATGTGTGAAATATATCTAGTTTGATTTTTGAGCAAGTTCATAGAAGTGATTTTGCATGGTGGTGATGCATAATAAAGTGTTGACACAATATCACAATTTTTGCCTATGAACTCCTTTTCTCTTTCTTTTTCCATTCCAGAACGGTACACTTCAATTGGCTGGGTTTGGCAGTGCACATTTATTATCTGTCATAAATGCACTGTTGGCTGCCCTCAACCTATTGTCTATAATTCATCACATAGACCCACAATCTGAGGTAACATGAAAGCAGCCATCCAGCGCTGAATCTCAGTCATGTGAATATTAGTAAGAAGAATTTTCCTCTCAGGGAATATTAGCAGCATATGAATTAAGTCGTAAGGCACCTCATTATTATTATTATTATCATTGTTATTATTGTTATCCTTATTATCAGCACTTTTTAAAGATTTTAACACAGACCCAGTTTCTCAACATTCAAAAGACAGATCCACAGCATGTATCAAAAGATCTTTAAATTGACAACATGAAATCTTTACACAAGATGATGCTCTTTACCTGGTCTGTGTTGCAGTCACTCTCCAACCTTTCTTAGCAAGCTGCTTTAAGAATGATTAATTTTACACCAAGCCTCATCTAGTTTATGCCTTTTGTCTTCTATCAAGCGCATGACTGCACCCTGGTGTTAAAAGAGGAGGAATGCAGTTGTGTGAGTGGCTGAACATGAGGCTTATTTCATCAGAGATGCAAACTCTACATTGTAATCCCTTTTGTTAACAACAGTTAAAAGGTTTTTCTTTTTTAGCTGGGCCTTGAAACTCATAATATTTCGAGCTTATAAGAGAGAGAGAGACATACAGTTAATTAGTCAACATTAGCATGTGTGTATAATTAAAAATGGGCATTTTAAATTCACAAGAGACCAAAGTGACATCTTGTGTTTTGTTTTGCTCGACCAACAATAACAAGCTCACAGTTTTCTTTTTATTTTATTTCATTTCATTTAAAGTAACATAAAACACAGACCAACAGCAAATGTTTACACTTGTGAAACTGGAACCAGATTTTTTTTTTGACCCTCAAAATTGATACCAAATATTTCATTTTATTAGTTGATATTATCGACTAATCAGTCAAATAAGTATTTTATAACAGCAGCACTTTAACATGGCAAGTCACAACACAACACTAAACAATTAAATAAATTGAGATTTACATTTTTTGAATTATTATTGAAAATAACAAGAATCATCACCACCCCTGCTATATATAACATTAAAATGCTATTTACGTGTTAATCCATCACCAGTAATTATCATTAGGTCATATATCCCTAACAGAGCAATATAGCCTGCATAATGGGTACTCTTATACGTTAAAGGTATGTTTATGATAGTATTTTATAGCTTTCACCTAACTGCACCCTTGAAAACTTCTTCCACCGCTGTAATCGTGGAAATTTATTATAATATTTCCACGTTTTCCAGCAGGGAAAGTGAAATGACACCGTGCGACTAGACGGAAAGCTGTCCGGTGTACTGAGTGATCAACGCATCACTACACGATTGGTCAGCTTCACGACAGATGTCGCAAACGAGCCAATGAGCTGCCTCGTCGGTGAAGCGCTGACCAATCAGATGCCCGCTCTCAGCTCTCTGTGTAGCGAGAATGGGCGTTTGAGGGTGGGGTGACTCAGCCGGAAAACAGCTTCTCTTTTTTTTTAACACCTTGTAACCTGCGGAGCGGAGTTCACTGGTGAGTCCCTTTGGCTTTTACTGAACAATACTAGTTTGTAATTTGATATGAAATGTGCAGCATGAGGTCTACGTGCAAAAAACAGCGCCTATTGACGTGTTTGTCTCCGGCTCGTACGGTGATGTTTCCCTGGGTCAGGGCATATGTCGGCTGTCACAATTCTGACAAAGTGTTGGCAGGAGCGAAATTAGCCTACTGTAACTTGGCTGTTAGCTTAACAAAACCCTTTTCAAGCACTCTAAGTGTTGTCGAGTTTTGTAAAACGCAATGTATTTCTCGCTTTGTCATTTTTTTCCCCCCAGTCATTGTTACTCATTAAACTGTCACTTCTTGACACGAAGCTCAGTTAGCTTCATTCACCGCAGCTAACTGCCCCGTAACAAATTAGCCTTTTAAAAATCAGCAAAAATGAGCTGAACTGTCTCACGTCTCTCGCCACGACCATAAAAAACGACATTCAAATCTTTCTCATAAACGTGGCCACACAGGAGAAAGATTCGGGGTGACCACACCTCTCCATGATTTTTTAAATCTTATGTGCAAATGTGCTTTTTTCATTGGGCAAATGAAAACTTTCTGTTCTGCTATGTTGTAGCCGAGAGAAAGACTTAGAAGGTACTTAGGTAGGATGTGACAGACCCGTGCTCTCTCCTCACCGGTCCCGGCCTCCACTGCTTTCATATGTGGTTCCTCTGAATGTGAATGTACACAACCTTGACTCTTTCTGTCAGTAACATTTTCCCACTGTTAATGGTACCTGTCCAACCTGCAACTCGAGCTAATCTGTGACCTCTTTGCTATTTTATGAATGCCCAGGGTTAGATATGCAGGGTGGAGGCCACCCCTCACCCACCTACTTGATTGTCCAGTTCAAGTGAGTGACACATATAGTGAGATATGAATGAAGGAACGGCAAGCACAGCGTATGCCTTTCCTCTAATGGAATGAACCTAGCATTAACAGGCTGTAAATCCACTGAATCACCAACATCGACAGCAAGCGACAAGAAAAGCCGAACAAAGCAGCCCTTTGCTACATTAGCTGGCCTGGTTGCTCTGTTTCGTTGGCTCCCATCCACTTTTAGTGATTGCTGAATCTCAAGCCTGTACCAGCGTTTACTGGCCAGCTCGAGAGTTGATGATGACCACAGGCCACATAGTGGAGCAGCTTATGCTTTGCTTTTAGAGAATTTAAAAATACCTTCAAAGCTGTGATGTGCATGGAAAAATTGCAACATTATCTCCAGAAAGCAAACTGAGAGAAGCCATTGTCTCTTTTGAGGACACTGCTACCAAGGCTGCCATTGTTACAGTGATAAACACCAACATAACACAAAATACTTCATCTTTGGGCTTCATGCACTCAGATCACTTGACCTGACACATAATCTGGCTGACAGCGGAGCACTCATTTTACTGTTACCCATGCACATAGGCCCATTTCAGTTTTTAAAGACAAATATTCAGCTGAACAGTCCAGCTAAAATAAGTTGAACTCTTCTCAGCTTTTGCTGCAGTGCAGTACAACATCATCACGCCAATTACACACGTGCACCCTCTTGGCAGATCCTATCATTCACTATTGTACTGCTACCACTGTGTAGTTTTTTGGCATTCAAAGACTTCAGGTTTATGAAACGAGACACAAATTTGTATTTGATAGTTTCTCTGTTGTTCTTGAAACAACAAACCCCCAACAACACAGCCTGTTACATGTTTTCATTTAAATTCATAGTGTCAGTCTTGGTTTTAACTCCCAGTAACATACTGACAGGCAGCTGCTTTAAACCACCTATTCCTTTTCAAAATGCTAGTGAGAGGATGCTCAAACTTGTGTGCTGCTTTTCTTATAATGTAACTTTAGATATGTGTTCTTCTTCTTTTCTTTTTTTTTTTGGAGACAAATCCTAGCTTTTCTGAGCGCCACAGAGGAGAACCCCTCTCCAGGTGAAGGTGTGAGCAATCATAAGTCCAGAGGGGATGTGTCCCTCTTGTTATGGCCTTATATTTACTTACACAACTCATAGTTTTTAGAGTCTGAACATTATTTGAAATAGGCCATGCATGCTGCACCTCTGGTCACACTTTAAGCCCCTTCAGATTGAAAAGTGGCAAGTTAATTTGAACGACAACTTGCAGTGGCACACTAATGACATCGAACACAGATTTTCCCATTTTCTTGTTACCACTGAAGTTTGACCATATCATTCTTCTGTTGCTTGCCACCCGATACCAAGAGGAGCTCTGTGTGTGCAGTTGTGTGATTGTGATGAGACCAGTATGCTGCAGTTGTCACTTTCTGGTCTGATGGGGCCTTTAGCGTTGCTGTAGTGGCAATGTAGTACTGCATGCTTTTTGTTCTTAGTGGACATATTCCTTGCTATTGCAGTTTGGCCATTTAATGAGATTAGTACTTGATTGTGCCTTGTGTTTGGCTCTGCAGGAATTTATGTGAAGATTAAAGAGTACTTTAAACCCAGTAGACCAAGGGGGGGCAATATCAAATACATTTCCCTCCAGATAAAACGCAAGCTGACACTGAATACTTTGCATTTAGTCAACTGCCTTGATTTATTTCTAACATATTTCACAAGCACTTCAGGGATTAGTAAGGGTGAAATGCTGCTTTCACAGTCAAAGGTGCAATCTGTGGAACACACTGCACTCACATGTGACTTATGAAAGCTCCAATGTGATTGATTAAAGTTGAATAAATGAAACAGATGGTGTAAATTGTGGCCACTATTTCACAGAGAAACACTGCAGGAATCTGGAATGTGATGTAACATCTTCAGGGAAAGGTTTCACCGGACACCCTGTATCATTCAACAGAAGGTGACTTTGTCAAGCTTTAGCTATGGATAAGGACGGTCATGCTAGATACCCATGATAGGCAAATCACAGGTTTCACATGTTGTGAAAACGTGTATTAGAAGACTGAATTCAAAGTGGAGGTCAATATTATTTATCAGATTTTATTTCCACATTCATCTTCACATGATTTATATATATATTTTTTTAAAACTTTGTATTTTGACTTTGGATGTAAAATGTTCCTAGGCTGTAGCTGGAAAATATCAACTTTGGCCTCATGGTGGCACTAGAGGTTTAGCTAGAGTCAAAGTGAACACAGACCAAGACTTGTGTTACTGTGTGACATCCCTTGGCTCATTTTAAAAGCAGAAATTGACGGAAATTTAAAACATATTCCATTATTTTGATAGATGTATCAAAATAGATAATAATTGCTGGCGGTGCAGCTGGGGCTAGAAGTGTACACAGGATGTTTGGAGAAAAATAACCTCCAGAAGATTGTCCCTATAACTTTATATGTCTTACAGCGAGAAGCACAAAAACAAACAACAAACACGTTTGTGTCAATATAGTATCTTTTTTGGCTCATCGTCTAGAAGAAACTTTGCTGACCTATGAAAAGTTTGAAGCATTTCTGACTAAAGTCTGAGTTATCTGAGTTGCCTTTTGGACTGACAGATGTTAGATGGATTGTCACATTGATATTAAGATCTATAGGCAATTGGCAAGTCAAGGCAATTGTACATGTATAGCCCATTTTTACAATCAGTTTGTCTCAAAGGGCTTTACACAGCATCATTTCAACATCCTCTGCCCTTAGACCCTCACATTGACTATACCTGTCATTTTATCTATTTTTAAGTTCAGATGATACTGATGTAGGACTGTAGGATTCCAAGAAAAAGAGGGGGCACAACCAAACACCCCTTTTGCCTTTTCATTAATGCAGCAATACAATGTGCAAATACAAATACAGTGAGAAAATAAGCCAGACAGAAGAAGAAAAAAATCAAGGCAGCAAAACACTATTGCATAATAAAATGTTTAACTTTTTCCCTAAAGTTTTGCATAACTTTGCTTAATAGATGTTTTGTGAGGCCATATGAATGGCTGGATACACTTGCATAAAATTCCTGTGCAATACATGGTAGCTGTGTTGTATTAGCCTGTGTTAGAGTCCAGTGCTGTTTTCATCATGTGGCATCAGTGGGTTTTTCATCATGCCTGTTAAATAGTGGGACCTGCTGGTCCACTTATGGCAGCTTCTTATCCCTGATTACTAACCATGTGCATATCAAGTCGCACTGAGCTGGCCCTGCTTCCTGACCCACACAGACATACCATATTAGGCGTGTAATGATGATACAGTGTCAGTGTATGACAAATTAAAATTTTCATTTCAATGCACCAAGTTCTGCCTGGAACAAGGAAGTGTTCTGTGTCCCATTGTGAGTTGTTGCCCGGCAACGTACCACACACACACACACGCGAAGACGCAGTGTAAAAACAACAGATGTGGCAGCACAAACAGGAGACAGCTTAGCAACCGCAGGTCTGTGTTGTTTAGCTTTTAAACACTTCACCATCAACCTGAGATATTTGTATACAATTGCATTGTTACACTCTTAATGGGAATCTATCAATTTATATACATTTTGGAGGCAAAATAAGATGATTAGCTGATTATTTGATATACTGAAACCTTATTGGCCACCATTTTAGTTATCAAGCTAAATGTAACCGTTTCCAGCTTCTCAAATGTGAATTTTTGCTGGACTTTCATAGTAGCAAATTCAATATTGTTGCAGTTTGAACAATACAAAAGATCTGAATATGCCATCCTGGGCTCTTGGTAATTCCCATTGTCCTAACAAAAAATTGGAGATACAGTTCCTATTTTCATGATTGATTTATCTAACAATATTTTCTTGATGAATTTCCAGTCTTTAAATGGAAATAAACGGGGAAAAGACCCTCACAATTTCCAAAAGCACAGTTCAGAATCGTTGTAATGACTAATAGCAACAGTCCAAAACCCAAAGATATTCAATGTACTGTCTCTGTTCCTGCCACAGTTTGAGAGGCTGGAAACAGAAAGTAGTTTTTGTCAGTTTTGCTTGGAAAATTAGTGAAACAACTCAACAACTTTTACCAAGGTTCATTTCTGATCAACAAATCATTGCAGATCTTTAATCAATAATCTAAAAGATATGCAGTGATCTATAGGAGACTTAAGACCAGAGTGATAGTGGTAGTAGCAGTGCTCAGTGAATTTGTGCTTGTACTCAGACAATCAGTAAATCGGTTGTCAGTATTGATTAGCAAGTTGTTGCAGCACTAGTTTCCTAGGACACTTATGTAAGCATACAGTTGCATTGATGTGTTTTATAGTTGTATGTATGTATGTATAGCATGTACTCTAGGTATAACCAGCATATATAACATACAGTATAAGACATAAGTGTTTATTAATGCATTACAATTGAATAACACTATATTGTCATTGACTTTCTGTCTGTCTTTGGGCATTTGGGATTAAGGTCAAAATATTTCTTTTCAGTTCTTACAACACCAGGCAGATAAAACAGTAATGACCATAATAGTCACAACCCAACTTACACCTAAATTGTAGCGTTCAAATGTTTATATGCTGACTTGAATTGTTGGCATTGATTCATGTGGTTAGTAATCAAAACAGCATTATATAACACACCATCTTTTTCATGAGCACCACTTCTGTGTCCCAGGATCTGCCTGCTTTTCTTCTTTTTAGCCACATCTGGTGGGTGTCGTAGTGCTAAGGAACTGTTTGATTATCATCTAAGGATTTGAGGGTGAAACTGGGTGGGCTGCATTTTCCTTTTGATCAAATTCATCCTCTCTCATTTGATTGGTTCCCCCCCAAGCA
The DNA here is from genome assembly GCA_900303245.1 of Selene dorsalis. Lineage (NCBI taxonomy): Eukaryota > Metazoa > Chordata > Actinopteri > Carangiformes > Carangidae > Selene > Selene dorsalis. Next base: position 19,100 of record OMNW01011546.1, on the reverse strand, counting down.
TCTGATGAGTGGCTTGTGCAAAATCTCCAGAAAGTTGATCTGCATGTCAAAGCAAAAAAAAAAAAAAAAGGCACTCACGCATTGATCTGACCGGTGATGATGCTTTTTTAGCACATCAAGTGATCAATGTAATTCTGGTGTACTGAAATAGCCCACCATAAGGAACAGGCAGCCAGCCCCAGCAGTCACGTGGTGCAGGGTGCAGCGACGTCACTAGGGCAGAGATTTGTGAAGAATAAGCAGACAGAGGGAAAGAGCCCCGGAGGTGCAGCACTTTCTTAGCAATTGCATCGTTCCTCTTGTTTTTTTTCCCCGGCCAGACAGAGAACAGAGTATCTGTTCAACATTTTAGAGACCCAAATGCCCGGTCCCACCCAAGCCCTTTCCCCAAATGGAGAGAATAACAACGACATCGTCCCGGACAACGGAACCAACATCATTCCTTACAGGAAAAATACAGTGCGGGGAGAGCGCGCCTACAGGTAAATCGGTGTAATGCCGCATTTGATTTCATGTAAGAAAACCAGATCATGATTTCAAAAGAAAAAAAATCCAGACACTGGTCCTGACAGAAACCTGCATTCTGGCCTCCTCCTGCTTCTCGACGTCTGTCCGTCCCATCCACTGTTTTCCCTCTCTCCTGTTGTCTCCCACACTCCTGTCATGTTAGCTCCTAGACTACGGCGTAAATCGCTCTCGAGTTAGCGCAATAAAGGCTCTTTTCTGCGGGTGTGTATAGGCGCACCGCGCGGCTGCTGGTAGCGGTATATATGGTTGTCATGGCTTGAGTATTATGCGGAGATTTTTTTTTTTTTTTTTTTTCGTGGAGGCGCGGATTGAAGCGGTGCGGCTTGTCAAATGACAGGAGGACACAGACAGCCGCCCCTGCTGCTCCTGCTGCTCCCACTAGAATATTCCCACCGTGACATGACACTTCTTAGCTACCTAACACCTCACCGTATCACCGCTGGTGTGTGTTGGGGGGGAGGTGGGTGGGGGGGTTCATTGTGTATAACCTCTCATTAGTTGCCACACAAACCTGGTTCCCTCCCTCTCTGTGTATGAATCCAGGCAGCAGCAGCAGCCCAGCCCTGGTGGCTATCCCTGCCCCGGCTAACAAAGCATGCTAGCAGCAGCAGCACCACCACATACATCCGCTTTGTTGACATGGGATCCTCTGGCCCAGTTTCCTTCCTTCCCTCCCAGAGAATCAGTCAGCCGAGGCTGTGCTCCTGCTGTGCTGCTGGAGCCCAACTTTAACGGTGGAGGGGTATTATTATCCCGCATAGCCGATGTGTGCTCGTGGATGGTGATGGCGACGATGATTTAGCATGATTTAATACCATATTAGTCGCTGCCATAATCCAATAAGAGGGGTGTTTTAATGCAGCTGTCCTGCTGTTCCCCATCGTTGGAAGTAAGCTGAAATGATCAGGCTGCAGTTTTTAATTTTAGGGAGAGGAACTGAGGGGGACTTGTGTGTATATAACTGATTTGTACTTCATTTTACATCCAGCTGTCAGGTTATTAGGTTCACACTTCCTCCGCCTTCCCTTCATGGCAGCTATAATGTTCGGTGTTTTTTTGTAACTGTTTCAGAGAGGGGTTAATTCAGGTGTCATTTTGGGAGATGCCGTTTATGGTGCTGCTGGACTGTGTTGTGTAAATCACACTAAAGCTGCATCTAATGATCTGATATTGGCTGATCTGTTCAATTGTTAAGGGTATGAAACGTATGGATCAGAATTATAGTAGATTTTGTTGCCAAGTAGTTATGACTCCCACAAGGAATTTGACACGATGTATATTGCAAAGAACAAGTAAAAGGGATAGTAAAAGTGCAAAAATTCAATAACATTTGAATATAGATAAAGACGAAATGAAGAGAAACGTCAGTAATAGATATGTACACAATGTGTACATAGACCTATGCAGTATTTTTTGACATAGTACAAGTATACAAAATAGAACAAAATAGTAGTAGTAGTAGTAGTAATCGTCTGTATGCTTGGTTTATCTAGTGAACAAGCCAAACCTGAAAATGACTAGCCTCACTGATATATATAAAAAGGGAAAAATATTAAATTGTCCAATTTAAATGAATGAAATGATTCTTCCATTGTCAAAATAGTCAATTGTCAATTGAGCAATTAAACAGCTCATGGTTGCAGCTTTAAATCATCCAGAGAGCTGTTGAAGTGCTGAAACTGAAGAGAGCAGTTGTTCCTGGTGGTCAAAATAACAGAAATATCTGTCCATGTAACACAGTACAGTTCAGCAGCACAACAAATTATAACCTTCATTAGGGGAGAATATATTGTATTAGATAATATTATTGTATTAGAGTGCATTAGTTTTAGTTAGGTGTACCTAATATACTGGGAACTTGTACTGGGAATTTATACTGTCAAAACGATCACTCTGTTGAAGTAGCTAGCGAATCAGGACAGTCTGTCTACACACTTAATGTAGCAGTGGCAGACGCAGTTATAAGCATTGTTTCAGTGTTATGTTTCCATTCTGTTTAACCTGGACTTTAAGTATCTAAGTTTGATCTGCCTGATATATTTTCTGGCTAATTGTATGCTTTGAGTTTTACATAGACCTTAATATCTCCAGTGCAAGTGGGGCAGGTGCTCTGGGACCCCAAAAGCCACAGTTTTGCAAGCTGATGAAATTGCACAATGTCTGAGAGAGCTTCCCATTCAAGCGAATGAAAAAGTTTCCTTTGAAAACTGACTTTTTCCTTCTATATACAAAACATTGCTCTACAGATGTTAAATGTATTGACTAATTTTTTATCCTGAGAAAAATGTTGCCACTTTTGCATTGATCCATGCCTGATTCAGTCTACAGGTCAAACCTTAGAGTTGGAAAAGTAATCGTGTTCTTGGTGCCTCCACTGTGTCATTATTTGCCTAATGGGTGACAGTGTGTGCACTCTGAGGGGACGGGACACATTCTCAGTGCAGAGGGTGGATACTGGGGGGTCAAATGTTTGTAGAGGCTCAGTACACTTTTGCCCCTGGTGTTTCAGTCTGTCATCAGTCTATCATGATGCATCCCTGCTGTGCGGCTTCCAGTTGCCAAAGTGAAAACCGAGCACTTTTTTCAAGAGATTGCAGAATGTGAAGTGATTTGCAAGTTGTTTTGAATAACAATCACTGCAGCCAGTCCATGTGAAGTAGCTACAGTTACTGGATTTTCCACGCCTAACTGTTGCAACCAATCCCTCGAGTGGATACAGTACATTATGTTGTTATTTTCCCAGCTGCTACATGCTCCCGCTTTGCTTTTGTTTTTTAACATTATTGTTTATCTGTTGCAGTTGGGGGATGGCGGTCAACGTATATTCTACCTCAATAACCCAGGAGACTATGAGCAGGCATGACATTACTGCCTGGGTTAACGATATCCTCTGCCTAAACTATACGAAAGTGGAGCAGCTCTCCTCAGGTGAGAACAAAATGAAAACCTTCTCTCTCCCTTCATCTCATCCACCTGCCTCTCCTTGTGTTGCATGTGTCAAAGTGGCAGCTTGAGATGAGAAATACGTTGCGGAGATTACATCTTCTCGGTCCAAATCATTTTCTGTTTAAGCTGGCAGTTACAGCAACTTGTGGAAACAAGCTCACCTCTCCCTGGCAGGGAGATGTCTATAAATAAACTTGTAGCCTGCTGTGCTCTCCCGCTGTGACCAAGTAATCCAATTTCAATCACTCTGCCTACACAAAAAGAGATTTACACACTCATGCTGGTTTAGGTGTAGGCTTCTTTTTAATGTAGATTACTTCCTCTGTGCTCTCCTGCTGAATTTATATGACTTTTATCTAATAGTGTCCAGGTTTTTTCAAACAATTTAAGTTTAACTGGGCTAACTAGTTAAAGGCTAACTATTAGCCAAGCTACCAAGAGCATGCATGCACTATTTAAGGTAACAAGGCCAGTAATCTGGATCCCAGGCTCTTTGTTATTCCAGGGGATTTCTGTCTGGCTAAGACAGGCAGACATGAGAAATCTTAGCCTATAGCCAGAGTCAGTTTTCTATAATTTCCAGCAAGGGTTAAATACTCGACTAACATTTCATTACATCTACTTAGGAGCTGCCTATTGCCAGTTCATGGATCTGCTCTTCCCTGGCTGCATCAGTCTTAAGAAGGTCAAGTTTCAAGCTAAATTGGAGCATGAATACATTCATAATTTCAAACTGCTGCAAGCATCCTTCAAAAGAATGAATGTGGATAAGGTGAGTTTCGTAAACTTTTTTCTTTTTTTCCACTAAGCTTTGATGTTATTTTCATAATTTACTGTTCCACACTGGATTTTAATGAATTTTTATTTTGCTTTTGACCCTCATCCTTGATTCAGATTATTCCTGTGGAGAAACTGGTCAAAGGCAGATTTCAAGACAATCTTGATTTCATCCAGTGGTTTAAGAAGTTCTTTGATGCCAATTACGATGGTAAAGAATATGACCCAGTTGCAGCCAGACAGGGTCAGGACGCCATCCCCCCACCCGACCCCGGTGAGCAGATCTTCAACCTGCCAAAGAAGTCCCACCATGCAGCCAGCTCCCCCACTGCAGGTAAGCTTCAAGTTTACAAATGATTCCTGACGATCGGGTGCAGTGGAAAGTCAACTCTTATGATCAGAAATGTGAACTCGAATAAGCGCCAGACTTACAGACACACAGACGTTCCTGTGTTCTAAGTTTTTGCTTCAGGGAGATTGTGAAGATTTCATCCATCCCCGAGAAATAAACTTTTAATTTCCTTGTAGGAGCATCAAGGTCGACCTCTACAACCCCCAAATCCTCAACACCAACATCCCGACCCTCGTCAGCCAAAAAGATCCCTGCAACAGCAACTCCTGCCAAGGGGGAGAAAGAACTGGAAGCACAGGTCACACATCTTACTGAGCAGGTATGCTTATGCTTATCGACTTGGATATTTTATCTTTGTGAACCCAACAACAAAAGTCTTTTCTCCACTTTGCTCATGCGGACACCGTCTGTGGTCATGATTAAATTGCACTGATGCCCACTGTGAGTAGTGATTAGAGGGATAGTGTGCTTTCATAGAAGAGACTGAATGGGTGTGAGAGAATTATGGATATAATTTTGTATACTTCCCCCCCTGTTTAGGAATAAAGCTCACATAGATGGTGTCTAAACACAAACCTGGGAATACATTACAGACAGCTTTTTTCTATCATAAATAACTTCAGACTAGTAATAACAACTTTTTTGATGTGTTTATATGAGATCAATGATGTGTCTGATCTCAATGAGTGTGTGTCCACCTTAAAAGCTACACTGTACAACATATCTGATGCAACAACAAGTAACAGCTGTATGGTTAAACTGCTAGGTGTTTTCTGTGGCTGTTGTTTGGCCTGTGAAAGTTAAACAGTGGAAGAATTTGAAAGCAAATATACTGTATACTTGTCAAAACAGCGTGTCTGCACTTTCTGTTAGATGCTAATTGCTTGAGGAAAAAAGTTTATGCCAGGTTAGGTGAGACCATTTAACACAATGTGAAACACTGTTACATAACTATCCACAAATTTAGAATATGTTGCAGTCAATAGTATTTTAGTAGTCTTACTTGAGTTTATCAAGAAATTATATAACAGCAAGTAAGCGAATGTAATCATGCTCATTGTAGCCTGTTGCTAATCGAATCAGACATGTAATATTCAGCATCGAGGCACTTACACATTAAGAAGAAAAGGCAGTCCTGAATGAGTCAAGCGCGAAGCCTTAAGCAGCTCTGAGGGCTCTTCATCTCTGCAAAGCTGGACCAGTACTGGCTTTGCGGCCAGCAGGGAGACTGACAGACAGAGCTGGTAAAAAACTTCAAAACTTACCGGCTGTTTTGACAGACCACCAGCAACGAGTGTTGAGCCAGTCTGTGCTCTCTTCTTTCTCTGTCTGTGGCATTGTTAGTCGAAAAGACACGGTTTCTCCAGTGGAGTTCACTCTGGGAGGTCGCTTTCACCTGGACGCAACATGCTTATCTGTGCGAAAGCATCTCACGTGTGGGCGGTGCCTGTGTGTTCATAAACATGGCCAACGGTTTAACAGGGTTTTGACAGGCAGGGACTGACATGCACATGTGTGTGGGACGGATACCAAAACAAAGAAAAGAGAAACTCAGTTTATGTCACACACACAGGGGGTGTGACTTCAGTCTCTGATAATTAATCCACCAAGTATTTACACAGAAAACAATTGTTTGAT
>OMNW01011546.1:0-12839 GCA_900303245.1 Selene dorsalis | reverse complement strand
AAACCATATATATATATTATAAAACCTTACAGAATCTGTAAGTAGCAGTCTATATAATAGGCAGTTAATAAACTTCTAGCTTAAGCACTACTCTGGACTACTGCAGTTACATATGATTTTGTGTGACTTGTTTTGGTTCCATAATGTTTTAATCTTATTTCTGAGTCTTTCAACATGCAACAATTTGTTCGTGTAAATCACTCATGACTTTAAATCAAAGCCTGCATGTTTGTTCTTTACAGACTGCCCAGTTGTTCTTGTGATTGCTCATCTCTTACCCTCTTACCAAAGTCAATGCAGCACTGTGTCTTTTGATTTTGGAGCTAAAAATAATCTTATGAATCTTATATTTTGTAGGTGAACACATTAAAGTTGGCACTGGAAGGGGTAGAGAAGGAGAGGGACTACTACTTCAGCAAGCTGCGAGAGGTGGAGCTGCTGTGCCAGGAACAGAGTGAAGAAAACGCCCCGTTTGTTGATCGGCTAATGGAGGTCCTTTACGCCTCAGATGATCAGGTCAGTCTGCGACCCTAGTTTGGTGCGAGCAGGAATTAGAACAGCTGGAGGCTGTTTTTTTTCCCAGACTTAGACACATTTTTGCAGCAGTTTTCACCAATAAAATGTGTGAGCGCCAGTAAAATGTGTGAGCGCCATTTGTCCTGGTGGTAAAATCATGTGGAAATTATTGTGTGGTTGGAAGAGATAAGAACACACTCTTTGTGTGAAATCACATGTTTGCCTCAAACTATACTGAGTGACTTTGCCCCATTTTTAGGAAAGAGTGGATCTGGCTGAGGGTGATGGACCGGACGTGGACCAGCAAGCCCATGATGAGGCACCAGATGATCAGCAGGAAGAACAGGATGAATACTGACTGCCATCATCCCTCACTGCAGTTACACCCCTCTTTTTAATATGTGAGAACTGTCAAAGGATTTTTAATTTTTCCTCATGGTTTATTCTTTTGTTTTCTCCAAGACTGAGCACATGAAGCAACCTCCTGAATAGAAGCACCATCACAGTTTTATTTTTTGTATCCCTCTGCTCACTGTTCGATGTTTTTTGTGACTTTTGGTGAACTGCTGTGGCAGGTTTGTGGTGACGACCTCCGATAGCAGACAAGCTCAGACCATCACAGAAGTTTCCAAGGACTGTGTGGGTGGAAAAGTCAATTCAAATCCTACAGTAGACGTGATGAAATGCTGAAGTTTAGACAGGTATCTGTTACCTGTCAGTGCAAGTGTTAACTTCCCAGCTTCTGTCCTTTTCATTTTACTTTGTTTTTATTTTGCATATCAACAATATTAATCACAAGAATGCAATAAGAAAAGCCCTGAAAGGGCTCGTAGTAGCTCTTATTTAACCTCCTTCCATATGTTGCACTGACATTTGACTCTGTATTGGACAATCTGTCCATAGACCCTCACCATATTTATTGTTGTAAAGCCTTAGGAATAGTGCAAGATGAGTTGCATCCTCGTGAAGGACAATACAGTTCAATTGTGAATAAAATGTAGTATAATGCCAATTTATGACCATTTAACAGCTATCCTCACAAAATCCACAGTTTCAGATAATCAGCGTGCTCCACAGTGTGTCATTCACACCATACAAAGTTGTTTGGTATTAGAATTTTCTTGGTATGCCATAAACATAGGGAAGGAAAAGAAAACATTATTGTGAACTAGTCTTACTATAATACAGCATTACAAGTTTTCAACTTCAGCTGGAAATGTTGGTCTGTTCAAATTTCAGCTGTTTGTTTCAGAGTTTGTTTGTTTTTTTTAAACCACAGGTCTTAGGGAGATGAGTCAGTTCACTGAGTAATTTGCCATGCTATATTCCAGTAAGTACATTGTATACCCTTTCTTAATATTGCATTTACTAATATTGAACTGGGCAGTGCACCATAATGCTTTAGTCATATATTATTGTGTAAATGAAAAGGAATGTAAACTTGTACTGTCAATAATTAATGAATGGTAAATGTTTTTTTTCATGTCCCACTCATTATGCATTCCCCAAAAACAACGTGTTGCATGTTTGCATTTTATTTGTGAATAACTTGACCTGCTTTTTACATATTTAATAAAAAAACAAGTATGTTAAGTGAGCTTTTGTATGTTTAACCTGCTATTTGAAAGATGTTGAGATTCGGATGGATTTGCTGTAATAAAATTACGTTTTGAGTCCATGGGAGGGTTGTCATATTACTCCAGAGTGAGTCAGGTTTATAAGTGCTTTTACTATCACTGATCTGTGTCTTAAGGTGGAGGTTTGATGGTGTTTCCTCTAATTTGATTAGATGCGGGAGGTTGTTCTTCTGATGATAGCATACAGTTTCAGTAAAGAGAGGAAGAGTTGATTATTTAGCAACGCCGTTAACAAATGGTCCACACAAGTGGACAGTGATGCAAGAGGTGCTGAGATCATTTACATTAAGTTGTTACTACATGTCTAAACATACCGTTGAAAATAAATATCTTGCACTACAAGGGTCCTAATGCAAATGCAATAAGTATTGTTTCATATGTGTTGTTAATGTTGATACATTAACATTAAAGAGGCAATTTTATGTTACAACCAACATGAAGCAACTTTTAGTGCAGTCTGGGGTACCTCCAGACTTCCATTTTATGATTCATACTATAAAAATCTGCTTCATTTTAAAAGGGAAATATAATATAAGGGAAATAATGTTGTTGAATTATATTTGTGACTTGTTTACTTTCCAGATTATAAAATCCACTTAATAACCATTTACTGTGGATCAACATGATCAAAAATAATTTTAAGTACTTACAGTTAAGCTCTGCTTTTCTTTCTTTTTATGAGATAAATTTCAGTGACCAACAATATAATGTAAATGATAAGTAAACGCACAGTTTTCGATGCGTAATATTTTGCAGAGAAGTAGTGAAAAGGAAGTAGATGTACAAACAGGCAAAAATAGACAAAGTCAAGTCAAATAGACAATATGTCTATCGCACAATAGGCAGCTTTATTTAATGTGTTTAGACAGTTTACAGCAGTGGAAACAGGCCATTCATTTAAAAGGGAAGTCTACACCGAGGGGCCCGCCCTCCTCCGGTCCACGCTGTTGGATAATCCAACACACCCCCTTTCAGATTGTGAAACCGCTGCAACTTTGTTCATGTTAGTTAGCTGCTGGGAAACCACCGTTTCCTAGCGATGGGTTAATGAAACAGAGTTCAGTATATGACGCGTGAACAACAGCAGTGGTCTAAAGTTACTTTATTCTGCCGCTATGTCCTCCAGAAAGGTAAGTTACCTGCTTGCTAACGAGCTAGCATTAGCTTACCTGCTAGCAGTTAACGCTTAACTCAGTGGCTAGTTAGCTTTAGCAACACACGTTATCCGCTGCTGCCCACCCTCAGCTGAGTGGAGTCACCACACACTCATAATTTACGACATGTAGATTTTTATTATTAATTCCTAGGTATATATATAAAATCAATACTGCTTGCAGTGTTACGGCGAGCCCCGCTAAAACGACCGACACAGCATCAGGGCTAACTTTATAGACGCTATCAAACATACGGTCGTTTGATTTAGTGAAGATGGACGTTTTTGTTTTGTTTTTTTAATCTGGTCCTCTCTCTTCCTTTTCGTTGCAGCGCAAAAAGTATTCCAAGGACCTACAGTGTGTTTTCTTCCCGGATGATGTCGAACATGGTGGGCACAGAGTGGGGAGAGACCCGCCGACACTTTCATCCGTGTCTTCGGCCAAAAGCTGGGAGAAGGCTGGAGACAGCTTTATGGACACACCGTCGATCAAGGTCAATACAATTAGACAAAGTTTAGTGCATCTGCAGGCCTGTTCAACACTTTAAATGCAAAATAAGACATCATAAGGTATAAGAAGTCTGAAATGTTCACAGGTCACTGACTGTAACATTGTCTTCTGTAATATGGATTTTTTTTTTTTTAACAATTTCATTTTTACTTTTTAGTTGGTCAGTCTATTCCTCTATCTTCTGCCAGTATTATGTGTGCAGGCATGGACGAATTATGAGACAGTGGGTCACAGGGATGCACTGTTAATCGCAATGTAATCAAAAGTACAAGTCCAATATCCAAACTGCAGGAGCTGCAGTGTTTCTTGTTAAAGGTAAAATGTGCCACAGCAGTGCTGTAGTATTGCTACAGATACGTCCTGGCTAAGAAGTCATATTCATATTCTCAAGACGTTATCATCAATTTTGTATCCTTTAAAGACAAGTTGAAAAATTAAGATGACAGTTTCAAGCAAGAAATATGAACAGACATTCAATACAGAGGCTTTCAGGGGCCCTGGGATTCCTCTAGCCTCTCAACCTCTGCCCCACAAGCCTGGTCAGTGGTTAGTACATGAGTCATTGCATGACTCTGAATTATTGGTATATACTTTAAAGATGAACAAAATATGATCAAAACATTCTTTGACCAGTATCACTAAAAACATTATGAATTCACATTATTACCTTGTTGTATTAACATTGTCAATGGTGTTGATAATTTCTTGTTGCAGAACCTGAAGTCATCAGGAAGAAAACTGTCTGCATTGAAAAAGTTAGCACAGACCCCTTCTTCAGGTAATTTATCTTTTAAACTAGTGGTGTGTTTAGGGCTGGGACGTGTAGTGATGTGATATTTTATCATCAGTGTAATCACATCGTAGGCTTCTGCAGTACGGGACATTACGAAGTCGCCCTACCCACACTACGCTGATACCACACCCCTCATGAATTCTCATTTTGGATATATAATCTCAAGATCCTTTTGGTGCAGAATCTAACAAAGTATTGAAAACTGTGAAGTACTGAAAGGTAGCATGAAATATCTGGTCACTCTACTAATCTTGTTTACATATTCTTATTGTACTGATTCTTTGATCAGATTTTAACTTATAATTAGCTAGTTTTATACATTTAATGACAGCAGACTTCTTATATTTCTTATATATGTTTTATTTTCATTAGCTGCAATTGATACTCACTGTGATACATTCCCCTTATCTATGTGTTTGCCCAGTGCAGACCAAAATGAGGACCCGGTGAATATTGCATGGAGCTCCAGTGACAGTGAAGCGTCTGACGATGAGACACAGGGACAGCATCAGCCCAGAGCTGTTGCACTGCAGCAACAAAAACATCCTCATACATCGGGTAGATCCATGGCTCCCATACAGTCTTACAGCAGAGAGCTGTGCATGCTCATTGCTGATAAAGGTAATTCAAGTCTGTCATGAGACATACATGGTCTCATGTCCCATTGTGTCCACATGGCTTGGACACGATGGCTTAGTCAAAGCTGTGAAGTTCAACTTTTCAAGAGTTGACCGTTGTTTTTGGTTTAGTTTATTTGGCTCATTTTCAAGTTGCCCAGCTAAAATCTGCATGTAAAAATCAATAATTGGAGGTTTTTGAAATGGTGACAAATCACATTAAATCAAAGCAAGTTTATTCCAGTCAAAAAAGGTATAACATGAGCCGGTTAAGTTTCACACTAGGTCTGTAACACAGCGCTTATAAAGATTCTCATAAGATTTCTTAGTTATATGAGAAGAGTCTGAATGATAGCTGCAAAGAGGTTTATAGTTTACATTGGTGAAACTCAGGATCCATTGACAAGCTTTCTCCAGAGTTTTCTCAGTCATCCTGTGAGCATGCTTCATGTGATAACAGCTGAACCATCTCCATTCTCCATCCATCTCTCTCTTTAGATGACCTTGTTATAGACACTGACAGTGATCTGGATGAGGCTGTGGAGGATGTTGAGAAGGACAGTGGGCAACAGATCTCGGACTGTGAGTCGGAGTCCACCAATGAAAAACCACAGGAGCAGCTGTCTAAACCAGCAAATGTGAGTGAACTCCACTTATTCTGGTGGAAGATTAAAATAACGACCTGCATAAGAGCATGAAACAGATGCTTCACCTAACCACCACTGGTGTGTTGGGGATACAACATTGCCATTTTGTTAAGGGTGTTATTTGTATTAGATGACACTAGGTGGGGCTATGCACCTTCTGAAACGCCATCTCAACCCAATTTACATCAGAATATGCTCCAAAGTGTTTCAAATTAAAAGTGCAGTGTTAACTGGCAGTGCGTGCAGTTACTGTAAGATTATACATGTGTCAGTACTTTTCCTAGAGTGCGCTGAGACACCAGATAATGTTCTGTTTACGATGTGAATCAAACCTGATGGGCTTTATTTTTAACTGTTGCTTTCACTGATTGAAAGATTGTGTTGCCTGTTGTATTCAGAGTAATGTAAAATAGTTCTTGGTGTATTTTACTTCAAGACTTTATATAAGTTTTTAATTACTTTGGTTTAATTTGTTTTAGTTGCATGTTTAACCATTGCTCCACCAGATGGAGTATTGCTGAGTGTTTTTAATGACCTTAAAGGGCCTGACAGGCTCGAACCAGTAGGTGCACTGACTATTTTATAGATTCAGGTTCCAAACTGTCAAAGTTCAGAAGCTGCAGTAGCAATAAAACACTGAGAGACTGTGGAGGGGGCATGCTTATACAAGGCAGATGTCAGTGCAGTGGTTAGTGTGTTCAAGATAAAGAATTTCTATTCTATTGTAATGGAGACAGTGTTTTTTTTATTCCTCTGTAAATGTAAAGAACTAAATATTTTCTAATTCAATGGAGTAAAAACATTATAGACTATCTTAACACAGCTACACAGACAAAATTTATTATCTATTATCGATTTAAGACTTCTCAGATGTGGGGATTTGTTGCTAATTTGGGTATTATGTTACAAATTGAATATTTTTAGAGGTTGAGCAAGCAATTTTATGTAATAAAGTGCATGCACTACTCATTTACTGCTCACTGCTCTCCTACTATTTCATTAACGTGTTATCTTTGGAGTCTATATATTTTTTGTAGGTTCACCTGTTCTCTCTTGAAACTTAGATTGACTGTTCTTCTCAGAAGTCATTCAGGAGCAGTGTTTGTTGAAGGCAGGGCTGGTAGGGAGAGAATGTACAAGGTGTGGTGAAGGTGTTCTGCTCAGGTCCAAGACCACACACGGGGTTAGAGGTTGTCGCAGCGCATATTACAACTTGTAATTGATCAACTACATGTGGCCAAATTGCTGAGGTGATGCGGTCGTCGAGATAGCTGTTTATGAAAAATGTCATTGAAGTGGGTAGCTCTAGTTTAAACCAGTAATCATTGGTATCCATCACAGCACAGTGCAACACTGTGTCCACTAATTAAACTCTAGTGAAGCGAAGCTGTGAAACACAGGATGATTTTCACTAACCACTATCTTGTGACGAAGCTCTTGAGTTTGCAGGCTGTTTGTGGAGAGGAAGCCTGTTGACAGATTAACATCACTCCCACAAACCCTGCTACTTCCTTTTGTCACAATTTAATTTGCTGCTATCAGCTCTATGGTGTCAAAGAAGATTTAAGATCCCCTAACAGGACGCTTGTGGTCAGAGGCCCACTAGAAAGACAGACACTTTAGGATCTTAGTTCTCAAATATGATTGTGCAGGAATATATGCATGTGGTCTTTTTGACAGGTTGATTAGTGATTATTCACTTACTGTAACAGTATTTATCTATGCAGCAGGTGCATTTAGCATGTGCCTACGCCTATTGATCGTTATATTCCAGTGTTTTTATTTGGTCATGCAAACAGTAGATTTCCATTTAATTAAGACAGCAGAATCTAAAAACCTAGTTTCACTTTTTTTTGTTGTTTTCTGCCGGGAAAGAGTGCTTATATGCTGCCAATTGTAAATCAAACCGGATCTAACAGGATACAGAGGGGGAAGATCCCAGTCCAAGTCAGAGTTTATTACTCCAGATAAATGCATGGCTGACTCACTTGACGTATGTCTGCCAGATTTTTGTGTTATTGTACTAGCGCTGCGAGGGGATAGGCGGAGCTGTGAGGACTACTTTGCATTTCAAGATTGACAAGGATGGCCACTTCCCAAACGAAGTGTGTTGCTCCGTCCGAGTCCCCGAAGCACAACCTCCACCACGTCAGGTTTTTTTGCCAGATCAGGGCCATGTCAACATTGCGGGACTATAAAAGTCGTTTTACTACTGTTTGTCCAGCAAAACATGCAAGTGGATGAGCCTGCGCTGAGCTCTGCACTTACAATGCTTTCAGTGCCGGGTGAAAACATTTTTGAGCCGGAGCCAGGAACATAGTGTTCCTTTTTCTCTGTGGCTGGTTAGAGTGTGACGTCTGCTGGCACGCTGCCTAGCAGGGTCAAGTTGATTCAAATAAGACAGCACGTTGGCTGACAGAGGCTGGTATGCTGGTCTTGTCAGCACATGACAAGAACTCAGGTTTCTCATGGATTTTTCCATGAGAACTGATCCCCTCAGGTGTATTTATCAATGATACAGCAAAAAAGATTGTTTTGTTACCATGTCTTGGTCATTAATCAACTTGTCAGTGTGTTATGTCGCCTGCATCTATATGTGTATTGACTGTATTCCGTCTCAATATAGACTCATTATTAATTTACTGAAGCTGAGGCCATTTAATGTCCCTCTGATATATACTGGTATATTTCTGCAAACATCATTTAAAAACTGGGTCAAACTGGGTCACGTTATCATTTTGTTGTGAGTATTATTGCTGTTGTTATTATGATCAGTCGCTAATAATAATTTTATCCCTAGGTGGCGGAGCTAGAGATCTCAGGCTATGTGTCTGATGGAGAAAATATTGGTGACACAATGGTGCAGAGCAGACTGGACTCTGAGAGCTCTCCACTCCAAACTGGTGAGGGCAGCAGAAGGTCAGTCAGTGACTGGGTCAGATCCGCTCAGGCAATGCTGCAAACACCTCAGAAAGCACTTGAAAGGAAGTCCAAGACTCCTGAGGACTCCGCCAAGAAGAAAAGGAAGTTTCAAAGGTTGGAAAATGATGCTCAAGTCATATTAGTGCTGCAGCGATCAATGATTTTCTTCTTGTGTGATACCAGTTTGCATATCTCAACTCTGGCTAAATGACCCCTGATCCAATACCAGCGCTCCCTCCTTCCCCCAAGTTTAAATTCTGTGTTTACTCATTTACTCAAGGTCATTTTGATGCTAGGTAACATGAGGTCAGGGATAGCTGTGGGACAAAAAGCTGACTCAGCAGCCTGATGAGACTTGACAGTTGTAAATTACAGGTTAAACATAATTTTACAAGAAGACTCCATGACATTAATGGAGAAACTGTAATTACTAATCTAGTTGTTGCGCCTATACCTCGTGTTACATACACACGCATCCAGTGGCCACATTATTAGGTACACTTGTACATCACAACAACACAGCCACACATTCCACGTTTACAAAGATGATAGTGTTTCGTTCACATCTACACTGTCAGGGAGGCTTTAGTTTAACTTTACACTTATCATTGAGGTTGTAACGGAAATTCCTAAATGGTGAGAGGTGTTAATAATGTTAGCCCACCCCATAGGGCACAGACATGAGGGGGTAGGACACTGGAAACATATTTCCACATAAGTACGCTCCGGTAACTACGACCTCATGTAGTTTGGAAAGCTATAGAAATCTATCGCATGATCATCATCAAAACTAAATTTTGTGGCAGATTTGTCATATTGAATAAGGAGGCCAGAGATGTGTGTGTCAGGCTTTAGTGTAGGCGGAGTAGAAAAACTAGACAAGATGCATAACTCTCAGTCAGGTGACAGTCGAACTATGGCTGCAATGTTTCCAAACTAGAACTGATGATGAAAGGGACACCTGGTGTCATGGCTGCTAAATGTCACTGCCTCCTCGAAGCCTCTGTAAATCTGACAGATGGCTATCTGTAGTCTTCGACAGCTTGTTGTTGTCAGCATCAGAAAATCTCTCTTTTTCCCTTTGCATTGTGCAGTTCTTTAGGGTGTATTTGCAACGTGATTTATCTCATCACATCATCTACATCTGTGTGTGTCTTTGTGTGTACTTGTGTGTATGTGTGTGGCACAGTGGAGGTTTTGCTGAGAGGCTGAATCGCCTGCAGTGCAGACAGAGGTCAGCTATCAGCTTCTGGAGGCACCAGTCCATCTCTGATACTTCAGCACCAATGACAGGTGATCCGCATCACACCAAACTACTACTACTACTACTACTACTGCATTTTCACATCACTTCAGGCGTACACATGAATACACACTTCAGAGTCACTGTTCAAGTTTAACAATGAACTTTGATTTGTGAGTGGGATGAAGCAGTCTGTCTTAGCAGGTGTGATCACATGGAGAGGCCACGCTGAGGAGGTGCTGGCTGCAGGCGGTGGCTCTGAACTGTGAACTCAGTATGTAGGTGACAGGAAACTGCTTGCTTAGTTCTTTTGTTTGTGTTGTTTCTTTTTTTCCTTTCCGTGGTGTACCAAACCACTTGCGCTGCTTCGTTCTTAAGCATCTCCTTATAATAGGACACAAGCAGTGGCTCAGAAGTGACAGTTGATTGTGGAAAAGCAAAACACCCACTTGTGGTCAGTCAGTGGTTTCATTAATGTAAATAGTTCAACAGGGTTAAATTGTGGAGGCCTGTGCTAACTTGACCTTATTTTGTATCAGTATTTGTCGCAATGAAGATTCCTGGTTCCGTTGATGTCGAGCTTTCAATCTGTTTAAGAAGAAGAACATGTCGTTTTATGGATAATCAGCAAGTTTGTTCATTTTCAAATATTGCACTTCCTGTCCCATTACTAATAGCAACACTCTGACACAACGTGATGGTGCTGTTGTAGGACATCTGTTTATCTTGGTTGTAGTAATTTTGGCGTGTGATGTAAGAGCAGTCGCACTTGCACATGTAGGAGGCCTTTGATTTGTTTCCTGACATAATGCTCTGCCTGCGACTTATCAGATCATTATAGGTCAAGAGAAGGACTCTCGTACGATCTGCATTTGGCTTGTATTTTGTAACCTGGGACCTAAACACACTGAGCACAAATGAAGCACTTAACATTCATATTTGGACAAATGCATGTTAAAACTCAATAGCTCTCCAGTGATTTATGCTTATCATATGAACCCCCCCCCTGTCTCTACATTCAGGGATTTACATACAGAGACACTGAACTGCAAAGGCTGTCAGCTCTTGCAGTTGCAGTTTTCATGTTTCGGTGCATTCGTTTTTACACAAAAAATTTACATACAGCCATGTTGCTCTCTTATCTATTGTGAGTATGATTTATAGCTTCAGGGCAGTATCTGGATTTGCTCTTCTCAATTATCTGTCGACTTTATTGTCCAGGCCAAAAGCACAGTCAGAGCCATGGTAAAATTCCAAACATTTGCACATTCACCCAATGGGATTCACTCCGTTTCATATCCACCTCAGCCTGAGTCACTAACAGCTTCACAGTTATGCAGTGCAAATTGTTCTGATGCTAAAAGTGAATTACTCTCGTAATGCATAATGAGTCCCACAGGGAGCAAGAGTCCGTGAGAGGACGAGTACACTCTGTACACAGACACACACTGAAATGGACACACACTCAAACATCTGTGTTGTTGTTGCTCTGTTCTCCAGTGGACAGGCCTGGTGTGCTGGTGCTGGAGGTGCTGGAGGTTCAGGAGGAGTGCAGCATGCAACTGGCGCACTGTGAGCTCCACCAACCCCCCGGCCGGGGCCACCAACGCAGCAACCCCGTTCCTGAGGAGAGAGCTCATACGCTGGTGTTATTCAACAGAGAGACTGCAGCCCAGCTCATGCCTGCACCCAGAGATATTGTTCACATTTACCCGCCATGGTGAGAGGCTGCAATACATGTCATCCTAAAATATGACCTATTTGGTTAAAAATGTGATTTGCTCATTTTTACTTCCCCAGGATGTTTGACCCCAACTGTGCAGAGTGATGCATGTGCAAACTTTTACAGCGCTGTGGAAACCTGCAGTGAACATACACGGTCTGTGTATGTGCATTTGTGTATTGGTAGATTCTGGGCTTTTTGAGGTAAAATGAGTAGATGCAAATTACCACATTACACAAAAACATTAGAACATTACTATATGTCAAATATCTTGGTCAACCAAACACAAGAAATAAACATATAAACAAGAACCCAAATGTGATAGCACCATCTCAACGATGCTGGTTCAGACCACGAGCATAGCACCAGTCCATTATAGATGGCTAAAACGAAAGTCACATTTTGTGCATGCACATGTACAACCGTTTATATGTGGATATTTGGAGGCGGTCAGCAGACTGGGCCAGCTCTGATTTTGGCTGCTGTCAAAGCACTAACTGCGGGAAAAACTTTGATTTTGTAAGATTCAGTAACAAGGACCATTGATAACTGTGTTTCCCAGTAATGATTTGGTCACTAGAGAAAAATGCACGTCATTAAAGACGAATGACTTCTCATTGTTTTTTTTTTTTTAGTTTTTTTTTTTTTTGTCCAACCAACATTAAAAAAAAACACACGCTTAGGAAAAAAAATCCTCAAGGTTGAAATGCTATCAGCTTACTTGCTGATTTATTTTCTGTTGATTGGCTATTGATACATTCTCTTGCATTTCCTTTTTATGCTCTAAAGTTAGTCATCCCTTGGCAGGTGATCAAAAAAAAAACTACAGAAAAAAAGACAGTGTTAGTGGCAGTTGCACAATACAAGACTGACATGCGCTCACAAAATAATGCTGAGGAGGCACAATGGTGAGCTGCAGAAGAACATGCTCATTAATCATGGAAAAGCACAAATTTTGTAATAATTTTGCAGCAATCATAATTAAAGCTCGTTATTTGGGTTTGTAAGCATCAACATCATGCTCTGAGCTCACAAGTAAAAGCAGCAAAGGCCCAGATGTGAAGAACAATCCCTCAC
>OMNW01011545.1:0-16384 GCA_900303245.1 Selene dorsalis | reverse complement strand
TGAGTGCGGCTCTGTCTACAGTTGGAATATGAACTTTCCACCCTGCACTCCAACCTATAGCTGAACATCAAATAAAGACTGACAGTCCTAATATAGTATTGTATAATTATATCGGCTGTAATATTTCACAAACTAGCTCTCTTTCTAGTTATTATAACATGAACTGACGATGGTGTTTAGTCGATTCAATGCGGTGGTAAGACACATGATGAGCCCGCAGTCCAGAATCATATGATATGATATGAATGTCTTCATATTATAAGCTTCACCCATCATTCCACAGCCTCAATGACAGTAAACATGACAGACACATTAACCTCACCACTAGTATAATTCAACAGAGTTGGGTTAAGTTATATTTAGAGAACGAAATTTACATTTATCAGCCTGTCGCATGAGTTGCTATCGTTATCCCGTGTGTTAGCTTAAACTTTTATCTGTTAATACGCTCTAAATCTTCAAATCTAGACGGCGACAATCCGTCAACATACTTAATTACTCATGTCAATTTGATTCCGATGCAGTACTGATATGAAAATTTGATTCTTTAAACGTTTTACCTTGAACAAGTGAAGCTCCGACATCTGCTCCATTGAAATTACATTGAGCGGCAGTTAGCTTGTGCTAACTTCCGGGAACTTTCGAGGGCTCCATGGTCCGCCATTGCTGTGAAAAAACTGAAC
The DNA here is from genome assembly GCA_900303245.1 of Selene dorsalis. Lineage (NCBI taxonomy): Eukaryota > Metazoa > Chordata > Actinopteri > Carangiformes > Carangidae > Selene > Selene dorsalis. The sequence continues at coordinate 15,701 of OMNW01011545.1, read as the reverse complement.
CATTGCAGTGAACGGAGATGTCGCCACTCTCTCTCTCCAGGCACTCTAGTGATGAGTAACCACATAACTTCCAGATGATGTCATCACATTACTTTTGGGTGATGTCATCACATCAATTCTGAGCAATGTCATGGTTGATTCAATAGGTTACCTAGGAAACGAAGCATACATGTTTACATTTGAAAAAGCCTCTGAAGTGGGACATCCTTGTTCTACTACTGTGATGAAAACTGTCTTCAAATGGAGAGACAGCTGTTGTTACTTGGCTAGTCTTACTCACCAGATCTTTCTCCTGAAAAGAAGGGTCTGGCTGGACTGACTCTGATTCTGAGATTGAAAAAAAGGAAAAAAATGACTGTCCCCAGATCTTGCCCGGCGTAGGCTGGAGCTATGCCCCTGGACTGCAGACTTCTCACCTGGTTCTCCATAATAGCAACCAAGGGGGAGACAACCAAATGATTGCATTTCCATGCCATGTTTTGTTGTTTGGCCTTAGCCTCGCTAGCTCACTGAAGACAATGGGCCAAGCTTGATAGATAAAACTTTTGCCGTAGCCAGTTGGCAAACAAGCTAGAATGTAGGATAGCAAATGGCATAAACATACTCTCTGAATATCTTTACAGTCATCCACCAAAAGAACTGAGCATGCCTTCCTTATCGCAGTCTGCTAATCTTCATCAAAGTTGCCATTTTCAACTCGGAGATCGAAATATCCATGGTTTGTGTTTTTGTTTCCTTTCTCCGAGTGGACCGTGAAAACTGCAACAGGAAGTTCCGCCCAATGAGAGGCTAATCACAGCAGCGAACTTCCTACAGCTCAGACTATTACTTGACTGACAGTTGAAGTGCTGTCATACAGACATGACTCCCAAAATTCGAAAAATTTTACTCATTAGGCCTGCTCACTCTAAACATGCATAAATGTTCTTGAAATTAACTTAATAGTGTTGATTATAAACTGAAGTCCATTCATCAATGCCAGAACATGCGCTTCAACCGGGAGCAGCAAAGTCTGGTAGCTCTGAGTCTTTACTTGGTCGTCGTATTTTGTCAACTACTGATGGATACTTCTGTGGGGAGAGGAGATTCTGAAGAGTGAGGAGTGAAAGCAGGAAGATGTCATGATTTGAATAGATAGTAATGGTTATTTGTTCTGCACCCTATGTGTAGACAGGTTTTGTTGCTGGATAGGACTTGATACAGATTCCAAACCAAGGAGGTTCGGTGGCGAGCCAGAGAAGCCGAGCGACTCAGACGGAACAGTTCACGGTCTGGCCAACCGAGGGAACCACTCCGAAGGACTTCAGACGTCATGTCTCTTCACTCACGATACAGATAAGAACATAACACAAAAACCTACCCGGGTAGTAACCACATGAACAGAACATTGTCCACATAAAATACAGGACTGAACTGAACTCTGACCTTCTACAGGGAATGAGGGACACTTTCTTTTGAACGTTTTTATTTTATTTTATTATTTTCAACCCTTTTTGGAAGAGCTCAAATTTTTTTTTTTTTTTCCTGTACCTTTCATTTTCATATGTTGCAAAATATTACCTGCCTGTGGCAATAAACTGTCCACTGTTAACCTCATGTTATACTGTTGAATAACCATCACCGACTCTCCGGACCTAGAGGGATTGTAGGTGTCATGGTGTATTCTCCTGATCAGGCTAAGGGCGCTACAAACACTTGCTGAAATAACGGGATAAATAATGGGAATACAAACCAACTCCAAAAGAAACTAATAGGCACACAGCTTTGGCTTTTTATTCATGAATGCTTACTTAGCAAACAAATATGCTTTTAAATACAAAAATATCTCATGAGTTTCAGATGGAAAGGTTGTGTATTCAGTTATTTTTATTCACTTGTGTCCAAAAAGGAGAGTGTGAACCTTGGGCATTCACTTATTGGAGAAACCACAGGGACTTGAGAGGATTCGAAAGTTGATGTTATTTCAGGTGGATACAAAAGCTGCCCATATAATTATACAACCTGTGTGTTACTGGGTTTATATAGTCTTATGGTTGTGTTTTACTTTGCAGCTTAGCTAGTCTGAAGGCTGTAGCTTGTTACTAATGCTAATGCTAGCTCCCAGAAAACAAACCAGGTGCAATGCATCTTTTTTGCCACATGTTAGCCAAGGGTTCATGTTTTTAGGGGCAATTTTTAAGCCCCTAAATAGCTGCTGGGCACATTTTGATCAGGAAATTCCTGGGTTTCAGCACTTAGCAAAGTTAACATTGACACCCACGGTGTTGTTGGTAGTTTCTCTACTCTGAACTGAAAGGTGGCAGATAATTCAGGAGCTGTAAATTCATCATCCAATTGAAGGTGGCAGATAATTCAGGAGCTGTAAAATCATCATCCAGTTGAATTCCTTCTGGCAAGTCTTCATCTCAAACACATCATGCTCACGTTCAATGAGACAGAAATGAATTTAAATAAACAACACTGCAGAAATCTCACAACTTTAACAACAATGCTAATGCGAGTTAAATCATTATAACACATACTTAGGCATTATTTGCACACACCTGTGTTATGTTACACCTGAAATCTTTTTGGTAGATGAAACTTTAATTTCAACCTCTGTTATAGTTTTTCAATGTGCAGTAGTTTTTCCAGTTATCAAGGTGGTGGGAATGCTAAGACTCCCGAAAGTCAATTGATGAGTCCATTAAATATCACTTTCAGAAGTCTTCCAGTTTGGCACAACATGAACCATATTTTCCTCATTACAAATAATGAGCCCTCTGACTTCCTGATGCAGTTGCAGGTCTAGTCATCTGCTCAACATCGTTATTAATCATAATTGCCATTTGTAATGAAACTTCACTTTGCCAAGCCAAATGATTAGGTTACACAACGCAAGCTTGTCCTTCCAGTAACAGGAGCCTGGATTCATTTATCACGACAGTGTCTGCCTTAATATGACAGCTGCTGCAACACTGTTTGAATCTTTTAGAAAATGACAGCCGCATGTTTAGTAGGAATCTGGTGCATTCATTACCATGAATTTCCATGAATATCGGAGCTGATGGAAGTAGACACAACACAGCCTGTCTACCCTTCAGACATGTTAAGCCAGGTGTACCCACACACACAAATATTGAATTGCACATTCATTCACAGAAAGCAAGCAGAGGTTTGATGATTCTGCCTGTACTCACGCTGATATTTTGTGACGAATCATTCGTTTTCCGAGATTTTTGTTTTTCTCTTCTCTTTAAAAAGCAAACAGAAGTCAGCAGCTGCAGAGTGAAGCTGTGAATTTCAACAAGAAAATGCAAGGACAGATTGTGTCTGGCGGTTAAACATTTAAACTCAGCAAAGAGTCACTAGAGATGAAAATAAATGCTCTAAGTCTACACACAGACATTATGAAGATTTGGGAATGCATAAACTCAAGATAAATTTTTGTGTATATACACACACACACACACACACACATACACACACACACACACACATATATATATATATATATATAGCATTTAGTCATGCCTCTAAAATGAAATGTCAGCACATCTATTTCTGCTTTTTGTTGCTTAATTCAGCATAACTGAATCCTTGGCTGCATAATGTCCAAAAATGAGAGCTGCATGTTTATTAGTTATCAGAGACAGTTTAGCTGCTTTATAAATGTAAAGTGTTGGAGCTTAAAGAGTTTACAAGAGTTTAAACTGAGGCATTATCCTCTTGAGTAGTTATAATGTCACTGTAAAAATCCCAAGCATCGTTGCAGAAAGATGGAAACTTCTTCTTAACCTTAGGTGACTGTGAAATGACAAATCATCTGTCTTTTAGAAATTCTTCAGCACCCTGGGTTTCACAGATAAGCATTCCCAGGTATTCATCACAGCTATGATGTCTGTTGGGTAAAAAGAAAAAAAAACGCCTTTAATCCAGCCCCAGTCATGAAAAACATCTCTGTTCATAACAGAGTAAAGCAAAGGATTATAGAGTTAAGAAGAAACATGTGACAACCTTTCAGAAAAGATAAGACAACCGAAACGTGTTTTTAAGACTATTTATCAATGTCCATGCCATTATTTTTAATGAAACATTCTCACACACATTATCTTTACACAGGGTGACTCATGTATTTCTCTGCATTTTGATCTGGCGATAGCTTCGATAATTAACGAAACTGGAATTTCAATAAAGGCAAAGAGTGAGCTGGCACAACATTGACATCAATAGGATGTAATGCAACCCAGTGCAATCAGCCTGCAGTGAATCCACTCTACATGAAGCTTTTGGTTTTGTAATAGCTGGTCAGAGAGCTGTTAATTCTCTGGCCAATGTTGATGAGGATCTACTTGTTCCTACTTGTTGCTCAAAGCGAATTCTCTGTTGGCCGATGTTTTGATAATCTTTCACCCTTTTTAAATCTTCCTCTAACACATTTTTATAGCTTCTATTACAGCAGTGTATTCGTCCATTCATTAACCTTTACCACTCATCCTCTCAGGGTTGCAGAGGGGACAGGTCGCCGGTCAATCACAGGGCTGACATATAGAGACAAACAACCGCTGATCGTCACATTCACATGGGAATAGTTGCCAATTAACCTCAGAATCACCCGATCAACCTGACCTGCGTGTCTTTGGATTGTGGAGGAAGCCGGAGCAGCCAGGAGATACAGCGGTTTAGTTTCTGCAAAATGAATATTCCTTTCATGATGTCACCTTTTACATTCAGGCAACGGTATGCACATTACAAAGGTGATTACACTGGGAGTGTGTAAGCTGAATACCAATTACCAACAGCAAGTAAAGCAACAAATGGAAATTCATGTGCAGCAACACTAAAATAAGTTTTAATTAACATTCTGTCAATATCTTGGCCTGCACAGGTTCCTGTATGGGCACATGTCTGATGATGGATAATAATGACTTTCCTGTAGCAGAGAGGGGGTCCTCTACTTCGTCAAGTGAACTGATGATGTCGGTCATTCAAAGACACATTCATGTCAGTATTTTTCAAACAGATGGGAAATTGTGATATGCTTCCAAATGGATGCAGTCAACTTTTAAAAATAATAATAGTGCTGAAATACTACATACTCCCACACACTTGGAACACATTTATGTTTCATGTTTTTGGCCTCTACTTGCTCATTATTTTATTTTGGTTTCATGGCACAGACACAATGACTTCTTGTCCAGCACCAAATGGCAGATTAATGTGAAGAAAGTGGAAAAACTTGCTGAATGAATGTTGTTGTCATTGACCAAGTAGCCAGAAACATGACTCAATATGTTGCTCTCTTGAATTTGTAAGTACATGCTTGTTTTGCTTGTGACCTTTAACTCCTTTTTTTTTAAGTTGACGATGTGCCAGGGCTGTGAGTCATTCTGCCCCCTAGTGGTCAAGAATCAGCATATGCAGCTTTAATGAAAGCACACAGACGCAATTTATCGAGACAACAACGATCTAACAGGTATCTGCTGACTGAATTGTTCATGCATCAGTTTTCAAACAGACAGAGAATATGCCATTCTTCAGTGTTTGCATGGGGAAGACACAGCTCTGGCAGCAAACCAGTAGTCACAAACAGCCTGTCAACAAGACTAAGAGACAAGCTTCTGATGCCTTTTCATGTATGTAACACCAACACAAGCAATGATGCCATACATCAACGTCTCTGATAGAGCCACAACAGAAACAAAGCATTTAAGTCCAGAGGGGAACAATGAAGGCGTGTAAGGCTTTTCTTCTGTGACAGACTTTGGTGTAGTTCCTTGTAAAGGCACATATAGTCTGCACACTCCCACACCAGCTTCCACGCTCTCAGTCACTGAATGTTAATTATTCTGGAATTTACATATAAGAATTGTGATTTTTTTTTTTTCGATCTGCAGAGATACCACTAGTATTTAAAGAAATTGTGTCTCTGGGGTTCTTTTATAATCTCATTTCAGTGAGATGCTATTATCTCTTATAGTCCATGCCAAACACAGATGGTTATCCACAGTAATCTGCTGTCCACGCTTGCCAAAAAAAAAACAAAACCTGAATTTCTTTTTTTCCTACAATTTCTCATGTGCCTTCATACTTGACAGTCGTCTGCTTGTGAGGCTGCACCTCTTGAACATCTTTACATCAAGTGCCTTGTCGTTAACTCAGTTTGGTGGTGGCTGTTGAATGTGTATGCCAAGTATTACACTCAACACTCCAGGTATTTAAATGGAGCATAAAGGCTTAATTCAACAGCGTTACCTTCTGCTCTCTCTGTAGGAGAGTCACTCTTGGCTGTGCTCTGATGCCTCTGAGGATCGTAGCTGAGGTGAAATTCAACATACTGTAAATGTTTCCCTGAGGCACAACTGTCATAGCTCAGAGTTTCTGAATTGCCTCAACCTGCCAATCAAACAGCTTCTCCTTTAACCCCAAGAGAAAGATGTAAGACCTTAGCTGACCCGTGACTGGAGGAGTTCTGAGCTACTGGAGTTCGACTTGCTGAGAAACACCACACCTTCAGGAAACTCTTACTCTGCATTTGTGCACTTTGAGCCTGATCTGAACCAACGACAGATGGCGGCGATGCTGACAGGGCCCTGCAGCAACACCATGAGGAATCAGTGACACTGTCTTGGGTTGAGGGATTACAGGTATTGGACGTGGGGCCTGAATTGGAGGGGTAGGTGGTCTTGGTAGGGTTGTATCCAGGTTTTCCAGTTCTTAAGCAGCGCCCGCGGAGCACGTTGTGGAAGGCCCTCTTGAACTCCTGACTGAAGCACGGGTAGATAACAGGGTTAATGCAACTGTTGAGGTAACCCAGCCAGAAGGTTATTTTAAAGATGGTTTCTGGGGGCTTACAGGATGGGAAGATAGAACCTAGAGAACACACACACAAACAGAAACGAATCAAAAGATCAAATGATTACACTAATACAGCATTAATACTACAAAGCACTTCAAAAGCATATATATCTTCCAAGGATGAACAGACCTCTGAATTTACAGTACTGTAATAAATTAATAACATTTCAAAACAGTTGAAAGCAAAAATCATGCTGACTTATGCTGAGAATACACTTGAGCATTATAATTCATACAAAGATGGACAAAATATCAAATTGATCAAAGAATCACACTTCATGGCAAAAAGTATGTGGACACCACTGCGTATATAGCTTACGGTGATATACTTCTGGTCTGTTGTCATTCCTGATTTATTCTTTATTCTTTCTGTTCCATTTAGGAGGAAATCTTAATGTTACAGTGCACAGTGGTGTTCAAGATGACAGTGTGCTTCCAACTTTTTGGAACAATCGACCATTGAATGTACAAGGCTAATAATAATAATAAGACTGCTACCACCTGAGATGAAAGGCTACAAAACAGACCAAAGCAGTAACAAACCAGAACTATGTAACTATACTTTTCCCTTTTGAGTGGCACATCATAAATACAATTCAACAAAACTTTAGCCACACCTGTAGTATACAGGACCAAAACATCTGCCTACTTGATGGAGAAAATAAAAGCTGATAAGTTCCAGTTCCAGTTTTATGTCAGTGTTGATGATTTTTGATAAAAGTCAGTTATAAGTTATTTATAGCTGCATTATAAACATACTGTACTGAGCTACAGCCACCTGCTTGTATGACCTCAGTGAACATAGCCTACTGTAACATGTGACGGCAACATGGCTGCACCTGCAGTTTGAGGTGTGCAGCCAAGTGCCTCAGCACAAAACAGGCTTTCTATTTGAAGGGCTCGGGGAAAAAAATAAATAAATAAAATATTCACTAGTCTTTCACACTCTCAGTCTGGGAATCTCAGACTATCATTGCCTCAGAGCTTGAATCAGTGCTGTGAGCCATGAAGGCCTGTCTCAATTGAAATGCATAACTATTCTCGGATGACCGTCTGCCGGGTGACTGAGGATGCCTCCCAGCATTACAGCCCATTAAGCCCCACGCTTGTTATCTGAAACAGCTTTCATAAGAGGGAGCAATACTTTGGTTCATTCCATTTCATCTCACAGTGGAAGTCTATTCTGCTCCGATGTGGTGTTTCATTTGGTCTGTGTGGTTGCTTGTAATTGAATTTCTTCACGTCCCTTTGGAGAAACGCGAGTAGTGGAGTCGAGGAGCGGTGGGGAAGGGGGATGGTCCTGCCTGATGTTGCGTTCAGTGTAAAAAAGTGTCATCAAACAACATTATACAAATGACATAGGGAGCAACAACTTTTGCAACACAGCGGTAGCTACAGGAGGGCTGCCATAAGATCAGAGTGAAACATCTCAGCGACTGTTGTATAGAAACTTGGTGCCCAGAAACAGCATCCTCACTGCTTTGCTGATCTCCTGACCTTTCCGATAGTCTTTATTAACTGATGATGGACATGGCCTCGAGGCTCAGAGAGGGCTGTGTTCAGAGCCACAGCTGTGTTGAATGACAGTTTGTGGCAATCATACGCTCACCCGCCTGTCGCTCAAAGTAGCCATGGGATCAATTATGCTTTAAACTTCAAACCTCAGTAAAGATTTTTTTTCTTTTCACGGGATGTACACGTGTTTGTTTCTTCTGTAATTTTAGATATTTTAACAAGGTGGCCTCTGGGTAATGACTAAACTTTTGGAGCCTAGATGATAAATGATGATGAAAGACGATGAACTTTGGTCCCCTTACTTTTTCCCTGGAGCCACCATGTGATTGATTTGTTTTTCTGAAAAAAGTATCTTGGTAATTATTAAACGGGTCACACTAACATTTGGTGCAAATGTCTTGCTCCCCAAAGGGAGAACTGTATTTAGTGCTAGGTGATAAATATCGGCATGTTGGAAATAGTAATTTGACAAAGACCACCGACCTACAGTTTATATGGATGAAATGATACATGTATGTCAACATAAGCAGCTCCATGGCAACAGACTAAACTCCTTCTTCTTCTTAAACCTATGTGGTAAATACAATATAATAATATATATAATAACTCAGATTTACTTATTGTATCATGATAATCCTTGTACTAAAAGAGATGTTAATCAGTTTAGGAGAGGCACAGCTGATACTATAAGCCTTTTGTTTACATTTGGATTACACACTGTGGGTTCAATACGTCTGGTTATGAATGTAAACACCGTGGAAAAAAGATAATATAACACATATTATTTATCCAGATGATATGATTAATCCATGTCTCCTCCACCTTGTATCATATAAAGGTCACCAGATTACAGTTTGTGCTGTGAGTGAATATGTGTTTCGGTGATAATCTCACCCATCTGTGACCTGGGATGTAACCGCCGGCAAACGAATGTGCTTAAATGCAGAGCCGTCCACTCCGACAGTCACTTATCTCATTCAAACCATGAGAGTTATTTTGGAAGCAATTAAGATTTTAGATTAGCTTCACAATGGCTGGTTTCTGTCCTATCTTACATCTGTGATAACATCATTGTTATCACCTTCTCGACAGACTTGGACAAAATCCAGGTATAATTTATCAAAGATAAACTTAAGGCTGCCTGGCTTAGTGAGCATTTACCGATTTCCTGAGGTCTTGATAGAGTTAACTTCTGCTCATATCTGCCACAATGTTACCAAAGCAGCAGAATCAACTTTAATTAGTGCAGTTTTGCTCCTGATGAAATTCTCATTATCATTTTATATATTTTTCAGAGTAAAGCAGCATCAAAGTAATCATTAAAGCTCTCTCATTATGGCACTGATTTATTCTTGAATCATTTCAATCCCACTTTTCAGAAAATATATTATTTACTCCGAATTTCAATATCAGATGAATAATTATATGGCCCCTAGTTTGTATTTCTCGTGTTTTTTATTGTTTCATGCAAACTGCTTTTTTTTGGAATATAAATCCCCCCCAAAACAGATTGGTTTAAAGTATGAACTTTCTGCTGTTTCCCAAAGACATTTCTGAATTTCATTTCATGTCCTACATCTTTCTGCAGTAGTGTTTTGATGTATCTTCTTGTTCAATTTGTGCAATCAAACTGAAATATGTTATTAGTAGTCCTCTCTGGTAGAGGGTTTAATGCCATGTTATTATAGATGTGTCTGACTTAACACAGCGCTGTGCAGACCTCATTTAATCTGATGCACGCTGGTTAGAATTCTTGTGTGACTTTGACCAGAGCTGCAGAATGTCACCTTGTCTCATGACATAAAAACACTGTGGGAGCAGGGAGGCTGCAGTCGCTCTCCCCCAGCTGAACCAACTACTGCGAACCCCCCCTGTGTGACACAACTTTGCCCTAATTGGCTGAAACATACAAGAACTTCTAAGAACGTCAGATCTGTTACCTCCGATGGTTCTCTCCTGCAAAGGGATAGATACTATTTATTGAACATCCTTCATCTGGCAACTCATTTTCTACACATAGACACCAACCCTCCTGTTAACATGGTGGTCCCTATTCTGACGTCTATGGGTCCATTTAAAACAGAAATATGGAAATAATGCTTTCCGTCTAAAGGTTTTGCTCTGGCAGTTATACAACAGACTCATCACCTCACTGTTTTGATGAGAGACTGCCTCAATTTAATTTCATGTCTGTCAAAAGACTAATTCAACTGTCAGCCCTGAAAAGTTTTGGACGAGCTTCTTTTGGGGTAAGCAAACAGTTCAAGCAGACAGTCTCTTTATATTCCAACCCTGCTCTCACCAGCAGTTCACACTGACTCTCAAATTAGTCATAAGTCAGACAAACACACCTCATGACACAGCTTGGAGTGTACCTCTGCTCTCAGTGCCAAGGCTCAGTCCCTGATGTTAAGTTGTCCTTTAATGTTATTTAATATTTCCATACATAACAACACATTTACATTTATTTATTCAGTAATATTTTGTCGGGATTGTATTTAACAGCAACGTGTTCAAATGCAAAATATTCAGAATTCATGAAACAGTTTAAAAAGGTCCTTCGACTGCTGCAGACAGAATATTTATTCTAATATATTCAAAAACAGCACTCTGTGTTGTTTAATGCCTTTCTGGAACACTTGGCTTTGTGACTTTAATGTAAAACATGTATGAGGGACAAACTGGGGCTGTGTCAGGTTCGGATGATGTGAGGAGGTACCTACCGATGGGTAAGACCAAGAAGAAAGGGAGCCAGCACAGAATGAAGCACCCGACAACAATGCCGAGAGTCTTGGCAGCCTTCTCTTCTCTGGGGAACTTGAGAAGCCTCTGCAGGGAAAAGGTGGAGCATTTCTGCCTCTCGCTCCCCTCGTCATCCTCCTGCTTCCCGGTCTGAGCGGCGTTGCCTCTGTGTATCCTCAGCACCACCCCTTCCGTCTCAACCCCTTCCCCCTTGCTGCTCCTCCGGATGGTGATCGTCTCTCTCTTCACAACAGTGTACACGCGGCAGTACATGGCCAAGATGATGGCCAGAGGTATGTAGAAAGATCCTAACGCTGAGAACAGGGCGTAGCCGGGCTCCTCGGTGATTCGGCACACTGTCTCATCCTCCGGGTCGGGCTCCCTCCAGCCAAACAAAGGGCCCACAGATATGGCTGCTGAGAGTCCCCACAGAGCGGCCACCGCCGTCAGACCTCGCCGTCCTGTAGCCATAGCTGGATAACGAAGCGGGTAGCTGACGGCCAGGTAGCGGTCGATAGAGATCACACACAGGCTGAGGATGGAGGCAGTGCAGCAGAGCACATCCAGAGCGGCCCAGACACTGCAGAAGGAGCGTCCAAACACCCATCTGCCAAGAGCCTCGTAGGTGGCGGAGAAGGGCAGGACGGCGGAGCTGAGCAGGAGGTCTGCTGCTGCCAGGTTGGCAATGAAGTAGTGTGTGATAGAGCGCCAGTGGTGGTGGAACAACACTGACAGGATGACTAAGATGTTCCCGAGGACCCCGAACACAGCGAACACCACCAGCACCATCCCCAGAACCACGGCCTTGATGACATCCACCTCTGGGTGGGCGGAGGAGCTGCAGTTGGGACAGCCATCTGCAGCAGAGAGGACACTCATGTTCCCTGCAGGAACCATTGTAATCTGTTGTGGGTGCTGAAGATGTTAAGGGTCTCGCCGACTGCCAACACTCATATCAGATCTGCTCCTCAATTACCACAGGCTCAGTCCTCTGCCTTTTCCCTGCTCCTACTAACACAGGAGATAAAAGCTGTTTATGCAGCACATGCTGCTCTTCCAGTTAATTTTCAGATGCTGTGCTTCTTTCCAACTCTCCACTGATTATGTGGCTTTGGCCAGGGTTTCTTGGCAGAGTGACATATTTACAAAGAGAAACACTGCCACCGCTTTGGTCCAGAGATGCTGAGCAGAAAAGACAAATATTCATGGTTTGTGTGGCAGCGACAGGTGATTTTGGGATGTCATGTTCAGCCATGCTGACAGGCAGGCTTACTGCAGGATACCTGTTAAAACAAGAACCAGGTTTAGTATAGTTAAAGACACATTCATAATTCAGGGTTTTTATCAATACCTAAAAGCAGGCACATTACCACTGAAGTGCCGCTCTCTGAACAAATCAAAACTTCGTATTAAAGCTATATAAATTATTAAAGGTGAGCTGCTAAAAAAAAGAAATCATTACAGCACCCCCGCATGATTAAAGGGTAAAAATATCACTCAGTCTACTGTCTCTCAGTTTTCAATTTTATCTCCAATCATTAAAGCTGTGTTAGAGAATACAGGTTATGTTTGAGTGAACTAAGTCGTATTCACAATTTCCTTTTCATCCCAAAAAAAGATTACAGATTGCTTGTCTGTTTGCCTCTGCAAGCAAACAACTGACATTTACATAACATCCCTATGTGTCTTTGATTAACCTTTATTTAACCAGGCTATTTAAAATGGAAGGAGAGCATCTCTTTTCAGAGCTGTTGAGCAGTGATACAGAGGGAAGCGAGAATAATACTAGAGGAGGGAGAAAATACAGGAAAAAAGAAATAAAGGAAACAACCACAGTAAAGACAAAAGCATCAAAGAGGCAATGATGATCCTTGAGGGCAAAAATAAAAGCATGTGTGGCATTATGAGAAAGGCTGTCTAGCCATACAGGGAGTGTAAAGGTAAACAAAAGCAGAGATCTCTTCTTTTTCAAGAGCAAATATTCAGCTGGAGTCTGTGATGACTTCCTTGAAGGTTCAGGCTGCGTCTGCAAACAGGGCTCTAACTCAGCCGCTGGATGACAGGCCAGGAATTGAGCCTTGAGGAGGGCACTATATTACAGCAGGGAAGTCTCTGCCCCCTCCTCCCTACCCGATAGACCCACTCAGTACCACTCTCGGCGTACGTGTCGGAACATCAGGATGTCATCCAACGAGATAAACGGCGGCGAGGCAAAACAGAACGAAAAAGCAGCTGCGATAAAGCCTTCGGAGAGCTTCGGAGAGTCATGCTTGTCACATGTTCACGCAGGATCAAAGGCTTTCTGCTCGCAGCACATCCCACCAAGAGCCTGAATGAAATTCATCCAAATAAACATTTGATGCTGGGATTTCCACATCAGTGGCCCGGAGGGGAGGGGGATAGAAATGAAATAGGAGGTGAACGGGTATTGAATTGTTTCAGCAGAATGGCTGAAGGCAGTGATATTTGGAATACATTCTGGGCTTTAATGAGATTTCTCAGTGTGAAGAAGTGACTGCGGAAGGAGATTAACCGTATCTAAGAAGCAAACCTGTGTTTGAGGGCTGTTGTCAAAGATTTACACTGACCTGAGGTTACCATTTCAACAATGACTATAACAACATCATTCAGGAAATGAAAGATGCTATGCGTTGTTCCCAACTTCTGCAGCACTACAGAGTACGCAGGGGCAGTGCAGTTAGTACTTGAGCAGAGGGTCTGGGAGAGGTGACACATCCACGTTCTCGGGCTAGACATGGAAATGAAACGTAATGTGTTCTGACACATGGCGCACTTTACATTTCGTTCACACGCGCTTCATATTGGTGCCTTCCACGAGCCGTAAAACACCGTTTAATCTCTGATGTAAAAACTTCCCTACGCGTCTTTCCACTTCATGTTTCATTCATGCATGTATTCATGTGGGAATGGACAGCAGCAGCAGGCTGATAGCAGCACTGTGACAAAATGATGAAGTGGTATTGGTTCTGTTAAATGACTTTTACAGTCTGTTCCACTATTGACTTCCTTCATGGCCAGCTCCATCCTATGATTTTTTTTTTTTTTGGCATCTTTTATTCATAATTTCTTTTTTTTCCCCTCCAGGAAAAGACAGAGAGAGGAAATGCAAATGGTTTCGCCGGTGTTTTTACAAAAGGGCAGAGGCGGCCAGGAGATAGCACGACAAATGCAAAAATGAAAATGACATGTTTTTATACCGAGGAAATTTGATGGCTGTGCATTTCCCAGATATGACGCCAGACTAAGGTGGTAAAGCTGAGTCCTAAACAGCTGTCTCTAATCGTATTGTAACACTGACCTGCTTCCTGCATGCATCAAAATGTAAAGGTGTGTGATCCGTTTAACTTTTGGAAGCATTCATAACCACTTACCCAGAAAATATACCATATCTAGTGATGCCATATTTATATATATTTTTATTCCAGCTTCCCAAATGTCAGGATTTGCATTTTTTCCCTATTTTAGACAGTTGTAGGCGTTGAGTTTTGCATGAATATTGGCCAGGCCAGGCACAACAATAACCACAGAGACAAACAGTCATAGTTATCGTTATAGTTGCAGCCATAAGGAAATTTTTCTTTCTGCAGACCGAGAGTGAGACTGAATAGATCCCTTATTCTCTGAGGAGGGTAATATTTGATTAAAAGCTATCAGTGGACATCATTACACTGCCATTTACATCTGAAACCCGAAGGTGTACCACTCAGGTTATTGCATTAGTCAATCTCCTGGAAACTGGCCCTTACAAAGCTGAAACAAAGTCAGCCAATTAAATCTATGATTGGAGTTATAATTAGGGTTTTGTTTTAGGGGAAGGCGACGTCAGTGAGAACATTAAATGGCTTAATGTTGCCTGACCATGGGTGTATTCAATTTGAGGAGCAACTCATAGGAATTGAACAGTATTATTAACAGTATTATTAGGCTGACAGACAGCCACACTATGAACATGACACTACTTTGTCCATGCGGCAGTTTCTATTAAAGAGTGTGTGTCCATGTTTCTGCATTGCGTCACACAGATTCCTCCACAGTGCTTCTGTTTTCTGATAAAGAAAAACAGATTTAAGTTTCGGTAGGCTACTTTGTTGAACTTCTTCAACTGTATTGAGCATAGTTGGAACTTTAATTGATTTATCATTTGATTAATGGGTAAAACTTTTAACCCCCTGGAGAGTTTTTTTTTATTTAACAGTGATGTAACCAGAGGGAAACAGCTAATCCTCACATCTGACAAGCTGGATTCAGCAACAGTTTGCCATTATTTTCTTAATCAGTGTGTCACACAATCGATCTTTTATTAAAAACAGCTAAACTAGACATTTAAAACATTATTTTTTCCTTTTTTGGATATCAAATGTTGGCGATAATAGTCCTATAATTTTCCTCCAGGTCAACAAAATAAATCCCAACATCCTCTTCGGGGGGCTCCCATGAATCTACTCACCATGCAATCCATCCCAGTGCCAGTGTTTGGCCCCTGGAGAGTTCATCTATCACTAGTTTCTACAAACAACTGAAATATAACGGTTTGTGTCAGGTCTCTGGAGCGGTGTGCTCCGTGATGAATTGAAGTCCATTTCTAA
>OMNW01011543.1:0-14297 GCA_900303245.1 Selene dorsalis | reverse complement strand
CCCCACCCCACCCTTCAAAATGGCTGCTGAATCTTAATGACAAAATACCATTTACATCATGCCTTTTAATTTGCAATTTGCCAGCTTTTGTTGCTGCTATCTGATTTTGGTTTGTTAGCTGCACACTGTATTATTTTGATGCAAATTTCCTCCCAGCTCATCTCAACTGGTTCTAATTTCACATTTGTTTATCAGGGCTAGAGAAAATAGCTGGGGAGAAATGGGTAACTCTAATCAATGTAAAATAGAACACAAAATATCCAATGATTACGAACCCATGAAGGCTGGCAGTCTGTGCAGAGAATTGAGGCTGCAGGATGCATTAGCCCGTGTGGTATCATGGAAACAAAGAGACCACACCCTGTTGACACTGTGAGGATGAGTTGTAAGAATCTGATGTTTTGAGGAGAAATGTCTGTTACTGGGCCTGCGATGAAGGACTGACTGCTTTATTTAAATACACAGGAGTGTACAGCCAAAACTGCTAATACAGGGCCCCAAGGGTGTTCATCTCATGTAATATATGCACAGGCTAATTTATTACACCAAGACTAATTTCCATTGCTTGTGCTTGGAGTTGCCTTGCTAATTATGGAATGTTTTTTTCTTTTAACCATTTTTTTTCTTTCCCCGATTCATAATTGCACATCTACATTCAGGGGCAGCGTCTTTGCAAATGAGATGAGGCCTTGCCATTTGGCATTCACGGCCCCCCCACCCCACACCCAGGTGAGCCCACAGCCCACACAGGGCACAAGCGAGGCTCCATTTCCTTCCAAAAAACACACCCACCCTCCCAATCACCAGTGCTTGGATCTTTGATGGGCTCTGCCCCCAGAACTGCTACGATCATCTCAGAAATATCAGATAGGCTGGTGTGTAATTAGACTTGGGACTTTAATTAGGAAAAGTTAACTGTTAGATGAAAGCTGTCACATCTGTGATACGTACTGCTGGTTCAGTGGATGGATCCCAGGGGGGTCTGCATCAAAAGGCCCTTCCCTGCTGAGCAGCCCCACTCTAGCATGTTCTCATGCGCCAAATCAGGCCCTCTGAGTGGCAGCGGATGTGAGGGGATGGAAAAACAGAGGCACAGACACAAGTTAACTGCAAAGGAGAGGCGAAGAGGAGGAGGAAAAAGGAAAGGCAAATGGAGGAAAGAGAGAAGAGGGAGAGAGAAGAAAGGGAAAATATCGCAGAGCCGCTTCGCTGCGTTTTTGTGTGTCTCGTTAAATGTAGAACAAGGCACAGACACAAAGGGATCTGAGGGAAAACAATGTCGCTTAACAAGACATCACTGGCTCATCATTAGTAATTTGTTGTGGGCATAATTTTCCCCTGCCCCTTGCATAATAGGTGCCCTGGGATATTGCCGACGCTTTTGTGCGCCCTCATTTGGCTATTTATTTACTTGGCTCATGTCACAAAAGAGATCTGGCCACCTCGAGCGAGAGCCAAGATAACACTGTTATGGCTTCACATCACAGCCCTATTAAGATGGAGCTCCTTTAATTGACTCCCCTAGCTCAATGCCTGACCTGGAGTTTCACTGATCCCACCCAACCAATAAGAGGCCTCGTCTCACAGGGCAAAGCGTCGAGCAATGCAATGTTAGTATCTGCCTGGACTTGGTTGGTTTTGTGTCAAATGGCCTTGATTGGGTACACTTGCTTGGTTTTATGCATTATACTCTGAGTTACTGTGCTGAAAGAACAGTCAGGAGTGATTATTCTCTATTTGATTGAGATGTTCTCTCTCTCTCTCTCTATCTCCATCCTGTCTTGTGCTCTCTCTGTCTGTGTGTGTGTGTGTGTGTGTGCTTGGGAGAAAAAAAAATACAACAGCTGCAAACTGCTGTAGCAGTGTTAAATATGGTGAAACGGCTTGACGGATATCACTGCCATTAATCACAAAAGCGAGGAGAGAGAAAGCCTTATAATTTCATTGTGTGCGTTTCCTGTTTACCCATCCCCACAGATGGTACTGCCAGCACTCCACAGAGGAGCTCTCACACTGTTGTTCCATCGCCCCCACGTTCTGTGGCCCTTTTGTGACAGTACAGACACCGAGCTGTCATTTACATTCAGTAGACACATACGCTAGGGATAGATGGATAGTCAGATGGATGGATGACCCGAGTCATGGCAACAGCGTAGCTATTTGGAAAAACAAAAAGCAGTTTTTCTGGAGATGGAAAGAAATCGATGATGCGAGCTCGGTTCAGAGCTGACAAATTGCAATGAGTATAATGATGAGCATACACTATCCGAGGACCCCCGGACTTCCTGGAACTTGCCCCTTTTTCCATTCATCGTTCTTTTTGAATGACAGCATTCACAGTAGTGCAACTGTAACACGATTGTGTCTGTTGTTGAGGAAATGAAAATCAAGTATTTGACCTTTGTATCTTACAAGTGGCTTAGTGTTAGCCATGGGCCCTTTAGGCTGATGGTGCAGTAGCATCCTTTCATGCCTCCATTCTCACTTTAGTTTTTCATAATTGTTAAGCCCTCATATCTAGACTAAACAGCTTTAATGTATTCTGTCCATAGCATAGCTGGAATTTGCATGAATTTATGAGGCTTAAAGCCTGGCTCCCTGTTCTTGGTCCTTCAATGCATGAAGTGTGTTAAATGTACGCACATGCACACAGCAGCCCCATGTCTTTTGCTTTGACATAAAACTGTGCTTTGGCAAGGCCAAATGAAAAGATAGTGAAATCGATTTCCACATTGTATTTCACACCCTTTCATCAGGCCCAGCCCTCATGGCTGGAACGCTTGTGATTTCAAAAGCACTTAACATACGCCAGCCCCTTTGTTCAAGAAGCAAACTACTTCTGAGGAGACATCAATGCAAATAAAACCAACTAGCAGAGCGAAGGGAAACTCGAGCTGAAGAACAACCAAATTACCCGTAGTTAATATGTCTTCATTACAATTCTCTCTCTCTCTCTCTCTCTCTCTCTCTCTCTCTCCCTCTCCCCTCTCTCTCTCCAGCGTACCAAAGATTCTCCGTGCTAATGATTTTCTGGGTATTAAAGAGGCACCCACTGCTGTCACTCTGGATATGAAACAAGAAAACAGATTATTGTCGAGATCACCCACTGTGAACACCCAAATGATACTTAAAAAATAATGATGTTCTTAACCATACTCATTAACAGCACAGTGCAGGAAAGAACAATACTCTCCTCCAGGAAAGCCAAACAGATTTCAAATTAGAGCATAAAGCGGAGAGGCAATCAGTTTGGAAATACACTAAGGATGGAAACAAAGCAGACGGTGTGGTGATATTCTGTTCCCACGCACACTAGGATTTATGCACACCGGCGGTGGTTTAAAGTTACTAAACATTTGGCTATGGTTATTGGTGTAAACTCTGCATCGTTTGTAATTTTTAATCACAGTTAACACATGAAAGACTCAGACTGAAGGTATTATCATATACAGTAACTAGCAGCAACAAATGTCAAATGTGTACTGCACGATGTACTTGCAGTTGATGCCAAAGACATCAAACCATAACGATGGTTATTGTTCCTCCACTGTTCTTCACATCAAATATCTTCTGTATATGTCTTATATATTAACATACTGTACATCTGTTGTTTTATTCCTGCTGGAGTAATTGGCCCTGAAAAGCAAGAACAGCATAGTGGGTGTTGTCTCTCTTTTGTATACACGATGGCATGTAAGAGGTTTTTTTGTTTTTTTCTTTGTTAATTTAACTAGTCTAAAACTACAGCCTGACAGGAAGTCCATCTCAACAAGTTGCCAATGAATAACGAAGGCCTAATTTCCATTACATAGGAGAGCGATTCAAATGTTGGCCTATAAACAGACAGTAAAAGGAAGTCCAATGTTCCATAACTCAACTCTTGTCATGGCGTACTTTCCTGAATAGGACAACTAGGGACACAGTGGGATTGTTCAGTTCTCGCCAAGCCAAAACGATTCTTTGTCAGCCAGGCATAAATAACATAGTGTTGATTGTTCTGTCAAAGTTAATCTGACAGCTCGGGGGAAGCAGTCATTTATCTAATGACAGAGTTTCTATGACAACAATCGATCCTCCCGCAGCCTGGAGTGTGTGTGTTTTTGTGTGTGTCAGTGATGGTGGCAGTTGTGGTGGTTGAGGCGGGGGGGTGTGTACCAAACATTTGCCATTAGCTGTGTTTGTTGAATGCAGTAGAAGAGGGGACAGAGCTGATTTGTGGGGATGTTCAGCTTTGTCATGGCACCATTCTTCAGTCTTCAGCTTAAATCAGCAGTACCTCACCAGTTTATTTGACCTGATATCCTGTGACATACTACATTATCCAGCACTGTCTTTGAGCCTCTGCAGCTGCTGAGGGATAGTAACACCAAATTATTACTCTCTTCAAGTGTAGAAAATAAGGAATTTATTCAATAATGCTATTTAATATCCTATTCTTGTTTGTCTTCAAGCTTTCCTTTGGGGCGTCGAGTAACAATGTTTTTATTTTTTCATTATATTATTTTAGCTCTTCTTCTTTCACTTAAGGCATGGCTGAGGTCAATGCAAAAATACACTCCTGTTAGGTATTTCAATGTGTTCTGCTGGAGAGGGAATATGTGACACAGCATCTTCACTGCTCATGGAGTAAGACATACCTCCACTCTTGGACTCTCTAAAACATTGGACCGAGCAGGTCACTGTGGCTGTCTCGTGACCTTGATGCGTTATAACAATGGCTACCTGGTTTTGTGTGAGAGAATAGAGAATAGACTGGAGTGTTCTTGGAAAGGTGCTCTTGGTTGCCTCTGGTATCAAAGAATAATATTTTGAAATAAATTCATCTGTTCCTTAGAGCCCCCCCCCCTCCCACACACACACACACATTCGTCCCTATGACTCATTTCTTTTCCCCAGAGAAAATTAATGACAGCTAGAGGAAGCACACATTGCCTTTATGATGATATACATCCCTCGTAATGAAATGCATTGCTGTTGCGAGAATGCTGAACATTTTCAAATATATTTTTGGATTATAATGAGTTGAAGGACGTTGTGGAGCCCCAAAAAACCACATAGCAGTGGGTAATAGCCAACAGCTGAGATATTAAAGTATTTCCTCAACAGAGGTCTGGTCGCATCTGCTTAGCTCTGTTAGTATTTTTAACATCCTATTACTCTGAGAAACATTTGAGGTTGTATCCATTTAAATGCAGAAACTGCAACGGCTGTTGCAACTTGTTTCTTTTCTTTATGAAATGAGGAAATTAAGAAAGACTTACTGTCTGTGTCTGCTTTAGCTAATGTCCAAGTGTCCTGATACCTTGACAGAATGTCTGAAATAAGCTACGTACCAGAAAAACAGAAGGGTTGGGTGGGAGGTGGTGGGGGGCAAGACAGAACCTTGTCAAATATCATCCATAACATTAAAATGGCCCCTATTGTCATTACGGACAGAGAGATTAAATTCATCTCATCAGACATAAGTATGACAGGTGCCTCAATAGGCTGATGCCAAGCGGCAAGCCAAGAAGATTAGCAGGGCACTGATATCATTATTTCCGCCTATCAGGGATTCAGCAGGGAGGCAATTGTAATTTCTAGGCTTATTAGTCCACACTCGGAGGAGAGAAAGCCCAATGATAAAGCCAACTGTGACAGCCGGGCATTCCAGCAGCAAGTGCTGTCACTGTGACACTGACCAAATGCCAATGTGCCTCTGTCCCTGTAATCCTGCCTAATGGAGGTTAACACACAATACAAAGAGGTTCTCATCACTGATCACAACAATCCACACATTTGCATTTTTAAGTTATAAGAGCGGTCACAGAGAAAATAAAAATTAGAGAGGCGGTAACTTGTGGAAATGAAGAGGAGCGAGGAGGAGGGAGGGAATTTATTGGGCGCACGTAGGGATGCGAGCGCACACATACACACAGAACACATCAAGTGTATTTTAAAGTTGTGTGGAGAAGTGGAGCAGCAGTCTTGAGGGTGGCAGGCAGGCAGGCAGGCAGATCCTCTTGGCAATTCGAGACATCTGCCTCTCCTGCCTGGGCAGCCTGTGCCAACGCCGGCCCCCGGAGAGAGCCCCGTTCCCAGCACACTAAAGCCCAGAAGTGTTTGTCGAGCCTAATAAATATTGCACAGCGCTTCCTCTTTATCTCATGAATGTTTGTGCATGTCTGTGGGTGGCTGTAGATATAAACAAGGGATGAGCATTAAGCCCTTAAAAAAAGACGGCCGTCATCGACGCCATCGGCCTCCTCCCTGGATACACAGCTCTGGTCGGCTGCCTTTAAGCCAGCGAGACACAGAGCGACTGAAAGACTTAAAGCACACAGGCATTACTATCTGCTCCCCAACACCTGAGTTCAACCCCTGTTCGATTTGTCTCTGTAAATCCAGGCACAGGATTGGGCTGCTGTCATATTTGGGCCAGATGAAGATATCTGCGGCTCTGTTTGGCAACATGTCTCCTTAATTATGCCTAATTTGTAGACCAAATAGCCGCTTATCACTCCCACTGTCTGTGACAGCTTAATAATCTCTAACCTCAGTGTGGGTGTGTGTAAGAGGGAGCTGGGGAGCGTGACCGGGACCTTAATATGATTTGTGTATTTTGGTGTCACGGTTTAACAGTTTTATAAGCCAGCCCCGTGATAAGTATCATGTTATTAGGGAGTTACATATTTGACTTTATTTTTCTCAAAGGAAGCCACATTGTGAGCAATTGTATTACAATAATGGCATTAATCAGAGTCTCCTGGGAGGAGGAGGAGGAGCAGGAGGAGGAGGAGGAGGAGGACGGTGATTTGCATTGCAGCAGCTGACCGTTTTCATTTAATATCTTTGTATGCATTGTAGACAGCCAGTGTATCCTGTAGGAAAGGTTACTGGTAGAAAAAAAGAAGCAACCTAAAGGGTTTCCAGCACCTTCCTCAAACTATAAAATGTCATCGTAGACATGCATGATGACAAATAGTCAAAGGGGGCCGGTGATTGCTTTTGCTCTCTTGATGCATTCCTTCTTTCTCCAGCGTTTCTAGTGTGTGCATGTGTGTGTGTGTGTAACATAAGGAGGGGGTATGGGAATGGAAGTGGAGGTGGGCGAGAGGGCCCTGATGGCCCTGCAATGAAATCTGCCTGAGCTTGCCTCTACCAGCTGCAATTATCATTAAGCCTCCAATGGAACCGGTCCACTCCAGAGACACCTAAAAGCTGCCGTAGACCCACACATAATATTGTATTAAATGGGACCAAAAAAATCAATACACAATGCAAATGAAAAGCAGGGGAGTAGGATCCACTCAGTATGCATATTTCCTGTCAAGTACACTTTCTGACCCGCTGAACGCCGTTCGTGGCGGAACTCAGTACTTTTGAAAATTACTGATGATCTCTTGTTATGAGCCCCTATCTGCCTGCCTGGCACTATTTGTGATACGCTTGTCTAGCCGCGTGTGCTGAAAACCCGCTCGCTTCCTCGCTGAATTAAAAGAGTTTGTCCATGAACTGAGGAGAATGTGCTGCTTATGTCCTTTTTGTACACAGTAAATGGAAATGTTGATAAATACCTCCTCCCATGAAGCACTTGTTTTGTGGCGGCTGTGTGCGGCACACAACGGCACAAGAGAGCTAATTATGAGAAGGATGAGCCGGGGTGAGGAGCAGGGTGGGCAGCTACTTATTCTGCTGCCTTTCTTTCCATTGTATGGAGATATTATTTCTGGGATGTAAACATTTGTGCTGTATTTGTTTGTGTTTGCCAGTGCGTATATGTGTGTGTGTGCCATCGGTTGATGCATACAGTACATGGAAAGAAATACTCCAGCAGGAGGGAAGGGAGCCTCTGAATGCATGTTGCTCCCGTTAGTGCAAACAGATAAGTGCTTATCATATACCTATAGCCAGGAGGTCATATCCAATATAGCCAAGCAATTCCTCCAAGCCCACTTCCCCTGGTTGAATTTGCAATCTTAACTGGTGGGGTGGTCCCTTCTATTGTGAACAGGGCACACACTGGGTTGTCAAGGTATTCTCTCTGAGGCCCACATTCACTCTGTCCCACAGAGGCTATTTATTCTCTCTCTCTCTCTCTCTCTCTCTCTCTCTCTGTCTCCCTCTCCCTCTTTCTCAAACACACACACGCATACTGGAATCATTTTCAGATATTAGAATCTGATATCACACTGCTCGTATGCCCCACAAGATGTAACTCTATTTTTTCTGTAGTGGACCATGTGGGTATCTATATATTAGAAATCTCTGTATATCTATAGAGTGAAACAATAATAGACAATTCAATTGTTCAGTATTTCTATGTATAAGTGTTTTTTTTATTATTATTATTAAAAGTGATTCAAATGTTCCACCTTGTTCTCCTCACAGCCAAGAACCATTTATTTAAATATGTACATTTATAAAGGTTGATATCTTACCTGCCTGCTCACAAGGTGATGGCTAATTTGATTTGAAAATTTGAAAAGAAAAAAAAGTTGGCTCTCTAAAATGAAAATTGCCTTTTGTCTTTTCCAGCCTTGGAAAAGATACATTTTAAAAGCACATATAGAAAATGAAAACAATGAATTTACAGTCATTAATGTATCACTGTTTAAAACCTGACTGATCTTTTGACCTAATTCATAATTTTACATTTACATTACAGTTTTTTTATTTATTTATTTAAATAGTTTCATTTCAAGATTTCTGATTTTCAAAACTAATAAAAATATTAAAATAATACAAAACATCGGAAAGTTCAGAAATATAAAAGCAGAACATTTCCTGTGTTTGTATTCTGCACAGTAAACATCACATGTAGCAGAAGAAGCAGGACTTTATAACTCAGGCATGTCGTCATCATGGAGCAGAGCTGGGCTGTTATCTAATTAGCCCTCAGCTAACACGCCTGTAAAATGAGACTTTACACCAGAATAATGTTTGTTGCACTCACTGATATGGTTTTTCGTGCTCTCTCTCCTGATTTCTTTTTTTTTTTTTGGACCACACCACATCAGTGGAGGACATTCGTGAATTTGTTTTAGGTCAATGGTTATGATATGAACTCATTATAGGAAAGGTCAGACCCATACATAAATGTATACAAGGCCACTGCGAGCGTGGCCCGTCTCAGAGAAGGATCTCAGGATACTTAAAGGACCTCACCCTGGGAAGAGAGAAGGGCAGACCTCACAGGAGGTTCACAGGAGCTGACTGTTGTGTCTCTAGCAGTCAGCCAATCCCGGGTCTCACTTCACTGATTATGCACACTTCCCAGACCTCACTGGAGATACTCCACGGGGAAAGGGGCGAAGAAGCAGGGTTTTAGACGTTGTTGTGTCTAAATAATGATGTTGGAGCCATGGACAGGGGTGGCTGCTATTCCCCTTGGACTTTTGGTTCATGGCCTGTCGCATCTCTGGTAAAGGCTCCTGTGTCTAATGACCCATGTCAAAGACTACCCCTGCACAGCTGTAATGACATATCGAAGCTCATCACTTAGATCCCACACTGACAATTATAATCATATATGTAGCTTTTGCTGCCAGGCCAGGCCGCTATTATGACAAATTGATGCGGTGATGAGAGACGCGGAAGTGGGAGAAGGAGCTGGGGAGCGGAACAGAAAAGGAGGGTAAGAGCAGGGGAATATGTGCAGGCACGGAGCACAGCAGCGCTGAGGGATGACTGAAGACACCTAGTGAGGGACTGCAGTATCAGTGTTCCTTACACAAGGTTTCATTCTTCACGCACGTTATTGTTCATTCACTCCCTTGCCCCTTTAAGAGTCGTATCCTGCCCTGTTTGGCCAAAGAACACTTTCTGTCTGTATGGGCCCTGTCACTCCCCTCTTGTTTCCTACAATGGGGGGTTTTAAGCTGCCACACTAGATGTGTAAAACCCTTCCCTCTCTGATGGGGCTAGGGCAAGGACCACCAGCATACTTGGCCCCTCTGGCCCATGATGCACCCAAAACAAAAGTGCATTGAGAGTCTCCCCGGTTTTTTGTTCCTCGACCTCGAGGTACCAGCACCCACAAGGCACTGGACTCACTTCCTGTGCTGCACTTTGCTGTACATTTATTACCCCACTCTGCCAATAACACGTCCTTCAAGCTGGAAGATGGATGTTTGCTGAATGAGTTAACCTTGTGTATATTTGACAGTGGCCATTGGTGGTCCACCTCTTTGAGGATGACTTGGCACAAAGGAGCTTTTTGTTTGTGATTTTTCTGTCTTTTCCTTGTGTTCTTCTTGTTGTCCTTTGTTTCTTGCTTCCTCATCTCTTTTTCTAAAGTAGAAATATCCTTAAGGGCAAGCTTTTCAATTCAGCATCCTTTTTTTCCCTTTGCCACACAATTTTTACACTTTTTTTTTTTACACAATATATCTCCCTCTGGTCCCAGCCCCCAGTTTCTATCCTCAGCCCAGCCTCTGTACCCCAGCCCTGCCTGTCCTGCAGCAGATTTAGCTTTTGTTGGCGAGTGTTAATAGGATTAAAATGGGTTACTAGCTCAATCACAGAGAGCTTCAAACCATCCCTAAATGTAAGTATCTCATGGGGGTCGGGGGGCATTGTGGTTCTGTCTTTACCCCCTCTGGCAGCCCTCCTGATCGCAGGAGAGACCCCAGGCCTGATGGGGGTGGCAAAGGTTTGGCCTCCAGGAAAATCCGCAGGATTATGTCAGCACTCATTACAATGTACACAAAGACCACAGGATCAGTAGGAGCACAAACGGAGCAGTTAAGTCAAATAGGGTGGGCCAGGGGATTCTCCGCTTCCACCCTGATAGTGATTAGCCTTTGTGCTCCGCAACTCCCTACATTCAGGCTGCAGCCGCTGGGTTACCAATAGGCAATGTCTAAAGTTAACGCTAGCTTTTATACTGGCTGGAATCTCAATTTTAAGCTCACCCGTACTTTTCAGCTCGGAATCACTCGATGCATTTTAGCTTTTATCGTGCCCCGAAATATGTGATGTTTTATCCAAAGTCACAGATTTTAACTAAGCAGACAAAAACCATCTCGGCCACCTATGATAAAAATCAATTCAGCCTTGGCAAGGTGGATACTGTGGGTATACTGCACTGTGCCCAGCACCCATACATAATTAGACAGTGGATGAGAATAGCAGGGGATCTATTGTGATAATGTGAGGTCACTTCGCTCTTGAACATCCATGATAATGACCATATCGAATGAAGTTGTATCCATTAGGCAGGCTGAAGTGTCCAGTACCGCATTCACACAGCCCTGAGACTCACACGTACACACACATGCATATACCTCATTTGCATAGTGTTTAAACAAAAGTGAAAACAGATAATTAAAAAAATAGAACACAATAAATAGGATTAATATTCTGCTTGTCATTAAAGCACCACAGATGCATCCTGGGTGGAGCATGTGCGTGACTACTACAAGCGTCACCCTCCAAGGCTGGAAACACGAGGGGCCGGCCAGCAATTGATGTTTGTGTTCATCTGAATAGGCACTCAGGGGCCGAGTTACACCCCGTGTTCACCACACCACATTTTCATAGGTGACGATAACGCACTCATCCATTCACAGACACATACACACTCGATGACAGATAAATAGTTGCGTCGTCTCCCCGCACATGGACACACACTCACACACACAGACACACCATCTTATATATCATGCAAATGCTTTTTTCGATCACTGTGGACACATTTTCCCTTGTGCTTGTGCATGCTAAAGAGAGCTCATGTGCCACCAGTGTATGTTCGCGTGTCCGCTGTGGAGGCATCGCTGCAGTTGACGTTACAAAACATGAACAAAAGCTGAATCTGGTGAGAACATGGATTCATTTTAGTGACCGACAAATATAATGCAATCTCCATGTGGGCCACAGTGAGGACATTTCACAAATGTTGCATTGCCAATATGTCCTGGCTAAACAACAGGAGGCGATTGAAGGGATTTCGTTTCCATTTCTGCTGCATCAGGTTAGAAGACAATGCACTTGGTCTGCACATAGAGTACACAGTGATTCCTGTTAAAGTAGCTTCTCAGTAAAGATTGCTGAGGTCCTTTAAGAATATTACAGCCGTATGGGTTTTCCCTCCACACATATCTGTTTATTTATTTACCTAGATTAGATCATAAAATCATGAAATTACCCTAAAATTGCTTTTTCGAGAATGCACATAGCATTTATATATATATGTGTGTGTGTATTTATTTATATATATATTGCCCCTATCCTCTCCTGTCAGCGTATTCATAAATGTTGTTGGAAAATTTCTTATTTTAGCAATCCTCCAGATAGCCAGAGCCCATTTCCATAGCTTTAAATAATGTCAATCTGGGCAAACCCTGGATTGAAGCCCCTGAGCCGGAAGGCACAATTTCTCCTTTGCCTACAGTCTGATAATTTTCGGAGCTATTGGCAACTTGGGAATTTTGCAGCCTTATCACTTGGGCTCAGCGAAGTTCACTGCCACTAATCGGTGCAGGGATCACTCATTCAAGGATTGCATGATCATGTTTTTTTTTTCCAGGGCAGTGACAGCTGTCTGCACCAGGGCATTAGCAATGCAGATGAACCAGCCTAATAGGTTAATGCGTAACACACGAAAATTAGGTTTAATCCCCAAGCGAAATAATCTAACATTTTCAAATTCCTTGATGTGGGAATAGAGACATTTCCTGTGACTCAATTAGGTGCAATGCGGATCAAAGCAAATTTACCTAGAGGATGTGCCCTAGATCCCTAGCACGCAGCCGTGTGTATGTGCGCAAGGCTATGCGTGTTGGTGTGTGTGCGCGCATGTGACAGTGAGGGATATGGCGGTGTGCCTGTCCTCATAATGCCGCAGGCAAACCCAGGGCGGCAATAACATCATCATGACAGGACCTCCGCCTGCTTATTTATTCCCTTTACTTACCTCACTGCTCAAATAATGTCAATGCACACATGCGCACGGACATACACACCCTGACACGCTGACACACACGCACACACATTTGAAAATGAATAGCCTTAGCCGTGGAACCTGCAGAGAAGTGATAACTGAGACGGTGTGAGCAGCCTCCGTCACAGCAGCAGTGTTTTCAGCCTAATTGGAACTAAGTACCAGACACATGTGGGAGCAAATATATGTGGCGATTCATATGCATGTGGTCAGGTTGGGATATATTTCTTATTCAAATCTAAATTGAATGGGGGTTGGCTGAATCCATTCCAAATGTAGCACTAATGTTGGATTCTATCCTGCATCTTGCCCCATGATTACTTTTAATAAGCTCCCACCATGTGTACATCGGTGACCATATACAGTGCCCTGTAATGGAAATGGAGCATCAGGGTTGTGTGTGTGTATATGTATGTGCACATATGTGTACGTGTATGTATGTGTATCATTAGCAGGGTGCAGCTGGCCATTAGAGTCCTAGGGTGGGTGTTGTTTTGCTCTTCTCCTCACTGTGTTCCTGCCGGTGATTCTCTAATGTGTTACTCTGACCATTGGCACTTTGTTAGAGGACAAAAACATTTCCTCATTGCTTCTCACACAAGTGTGTGTGAGTGAGGTCGAGACTGATTTCTCAAAGCAGGTAGCAAGTAATGAAAGACACACTCTAAGCCTTCACGAATTGGCAATCGAGAGAGGAGAGAAGACTTCAGAAATGAGCACTGTTTGGGGATGGGAAGCGTCAAAACGCACCAATTACTATCCCCAGACAGTTACCCCTCCAAAAAAACACACACACACACTGAAATCAATGAGGACACAAACTGAACAATCAGCTGCAACTAGCTATCAACAATGAAGTGGAATATGCAAAAATGCCAATTAAATGTGTTAGCATACGCACAGGTCTTTTTTTTTTTTTTTTTTGTATGATATCCCAACATCTGTGGCATTAGCCATGGCTCTCTTTATGTAAAATAGAGACAGGGAAATGAATACGCAATCTACCACTGTGTTTTCATCATTAGTACGCTCCAACTCACGGCTCTGGTGCCTCCCAAGCCGCCTGAGTGGGGAGCGAGAGGAACATTTGTGTGCCCTCGCTTGCCAAATTAATTCTTGTCTTGACATCTTAATTCTCAGTTCTTGTGTGTGGTCAAATCAGCCTACTATGGAAAAGCAATCAAGCAATTATTCCCAAATTATATTTGCCCAACACACACTGATTGGTTATTCTTTTCTTATTGAGTAAGCTCATTAATTCTGAGCAGCTTGCTTGTTATGCCTCTGCCATTACTCCTTTCCCCTCTCATCCCCTCTCTTTCTCCCTCTCTCTCTCTCTCTGGGTCTCTCTCACCCCCTGCTCTTCATCATGCAC
>OMNW01011537.1:0-17027 GCA_900303245.1 Selene dorsalis | reverse complement strand
GGCTTAAACCGCTGGGGGACACATCAGGTTACATGGAGCCCTATCCTACCCTCTCCTCTCCTCCTTCCTCCTCCTTTCCACTCCTCCTCCATCCTTCTCCTCTCCTCTCCTCTCCTCTCCTCTCCCCTCCTCTCCTCTCCTCTCCTCTCCCATATATAATGAATAAGCTTTTCATACTGAATTTGTAGTTGAACTCATGCCCTCTTCCATTCAGTATTAATGCCATCAGAGAGACTGGTTCATGGGACAGCTTTTAATATCTCCAGCATTCTGGGCTATGCACAACGTTTCAGTCCTCCTACCTCCAGGCCTCCCTGAGGCACCAAGCAACCTGAAAACTAAACAGCAACACATATTCCTTCCCTGTTTTCAATGAGTTTAGACTAGAACAACACACCTCTTGAATGTTGGGAGTACTTTTGCACACAGCCGTTGCCTGAGACTTGGTTGTCCTCCACCAAGTGATTACTAGTTGGCATATTCTAGGTGAGTTAAAAAGATTAAAAAAAATTTGTGTCAGGGTATAGAAGGTGATGTTGATTTGAATATGTTTGAATGATGACAGTGCTGGTTTTATACTAGTCTCTAACATTTCCTTGTTGCCTTTGTTGATTTTGCAATTTGTGTTGTTTTTAGTGATGCTGCTTTCTGTGCTGGCATTGCTTTAGAAAAAGACTAATTTTGTTAAAAGAGTTTAGGATAAAAACTAAGAAGATTTTGTTCACCTTACAGTCAACAAGGAGGATGTTGTCATGATGCTGTGTAAAGCCCTTTGACTGCAGAACTGCTTTTACTGACTCTTTCTTTGTAAAGCACTTTGTGACTTTTGTCTGTGAAAAGTGCAATACAAATAAACTTTATTACTGTTATCATTATTATAACAAGCGGGACTTCATGTAATGATGAACTGTGTTTGTTTTCAAAGAAAATATTGAGAGCCTTGAATAAGATTTGAGTTAAAAGTACATTAAGAAGATTTTCACAATATTCATTTTCATTGCATCATTGTTTGTGCCCTCTGGCCTCTTTCTCAATCCCTATTTGCTCTGTCTGTCGTAGGTCAAAGCGCTTCTTGTCCTTTGTTGATAACTGTCTGGTTAAAAACCATCTGCATCGACCCACCACCGACGCCCTGCTGAGACACGCCTTCATCAGAGACCTGGCTAATGAGAGACAAGTTCGCATCATGCTCAAAGATCACCTGGACAGAACCAGGAAGAAGAGAGAGAAAGGTGAGCAGAAATGAATGCAGGACAGATACCTCTCACAGGTACAGCTGATGGGTAAATACACTGACAGTTAAATGCTCTTTGAACAGTTTTTTGTTTATTCAAACTTAAATGAACTAGAAATTGATTACAGTGAGTGAGTAACGGCTGAATTATTCATGTAATATGTTTATGTAGGCCGGTGCACACTGACTGGTGAATTTTTCTATGGGCTGGTGTATTAATGTTATTGGCTAATTCATGCAAGCATACATGCACCGATCAGTCATAAAATTAGAAACTGGTGATGGTTTCAATGTTGTGGCTGGTGGTGTGTTCAACTACAATATTTGGGGTCGAGGTGATGGAGTTTTTCAGTGGGAACACACATGCAGTGGGGTTTGTGTGTACATATTCTGTTTTGTTTAGCTTATAATAAAGGAACAATTTTGAATCTAGACTCACACAAACAAAAAATCCCACAGGGTAGAGAAGGAGAGCGTACAGACAACCTGTGCTGATACTCAAGGGGCAAAGATTCATTTCTAGAAAAAGTGGAGGGCATTGTCTCTGCCCCAAATTGTTTAGTGTTGAGATGAGATAATTTTCAGATGAGAAATACAATAACATCTAAAGGGATATCAGAATCTTTTACAAACAGGCAAATTGTCAGTGTAGATTTTCTGAGTATGTTTCACTAGGAGGGTTTAGGGCCACTTGTGTTGGAGCAAGAACCACCAACACACTTGAGCTGAGAGAGAGCACCAGCTGCACTGATACCACAGCAGCTGCTTTGCTCAGGCTGTCACAAACACTGCATTTCTGCTAATTTATTGCACACTGTTTATGGAAATGATTCATTAGACCAATGTTACCACAGTTTACACAACATATATTTACACCTCATATTTTTTTAAGTAAATCTACACCTTCCAGCTAATATTCCCGTTCGCTATCACTGCAGTGCACTGAAGCCACAAAAAAAGTTTCAGGGAGTGATATATATGTTCATACTTCTCATAAATCTCAAAAAATATACTAATTGATACATGAGCACTGACCAGACAGCAAGAGTCCCTGCTGTGCTAATATAGCATTTGTATTTGAACTGTTTCAACTATGCCAGATATTTGAATCAAACTGAATATGGGGAAAAGTGCGGCCAGCCAGCCAGACAAAACGAACCAGAGAGTGAGAGGGGGAAAGTTGGGTCGGACCAAAAGGCTACATGTCTTTGACCTTTCCTCTTCTTTTCTCTGTTCACTCGGGGGCCATGTTTTACTCAACACACAGAAAGACGAAGGAGGAGGAAGAGAGAGCGAGGGATGGAAAGAGACAATAAAACTGGACAAACTAAGAGAGGAAGTTGGAGAGACGTATATTGCGAGAACAATTTATTCTCATCCTGTTCTGAAGATTCATTCTCCGCTGGATGAGTTGCATGTGCTGAATGTGTGATGCCAAGATGTGCAGTCAAACAGTGAGAAAAAGAGTTTCTGGTGGGGAAGGGAAGACAGAGATATTTATGAGTTTGCTCTTCTCTTGTTCTCACATTTATATTCAAGCAGGGTAAGAAGTCCTTGTGTTGTCCATTAGGTTTATTCATCATCATTTGGCCAAGAGAGACAGACGAGAAAGTGATAACAACACAGAGAGAGAGAGAGAGAGAGAGAGAGAGAAGCTGAGGGGAAGGAAGGAGGAAACGGAATGGCCATCTGGTTTTAATCTTCTGTTAGCTTATAAAAACACACTAATGACTGGTAGACTTTCTGCATGCTGCATGTGTTGTGTGTGTGTGTGTGAGCATGCGATGTGTTCAAGACCAGATTTGTGTGATTTTTGTTTGTCCCCATGCCCCTCCAGAGTAATGAAATGCTGATAATCTTAAGTGCATGTGGGAAAACTCACTGCTGCAGAAATAAGAGGGAAAAAAAAATTCAATGCATCCGGACATGATGCAAAAAGGATGTGTCATTTCAGCATACCCAAGAGTGTAGTTTGGACAAAGATGGTCTATGCTTTGGAAGATGAATCACTCAAAAAGAGAGGAAAAAAAAGACCGCCTCTCGGTCAGCAAAAGTAGGCATCAACCCTCTAAATGCACTCTCCTCCTGCAGCTTTGGCCCAGAAAGACATAACAAGAGCCAAAACCTTCAAACATGACATCACAGCTGCAGAGCAGAGATTTTCTTCCGTCCACTGCAGACGCTGTGGTTCTTTCTACTTTGGACAAACACACCTGTATTATGCTGAAGGTTGTTGATGGTAACACGCAGAGTGTTGAGTAAATGTCGATGTCAGCCCGTGTACTACTCTTCACGTCTTCGGCAAGCCTGTTGACAAAAGTTTTCTATTGCAATAGTCACTGAACAGCAAAAGTCCAATGTGGACTCTAAGAGATTATTTTCAGCCATCTAACTGCCTACATGAATGTGGATCAGCCCTATTGTAGGATGTGTATGTTAAAGGAGAGGGATTTTTTTTTTTTTTTTTTTTTTACTGTAAGTGTAGGATCAGGATTGAGATGATTCAGCATAGCTGTTCTGAAGCCACACTACAGTATAAACAACGCTCTCCCATAGGTCTTCCACTAAATAAGACTCTCATTTACTCTCTTATTGCCCAAGTTTGCCCACACTATACTTTTGTGTGGCTTTGATAATGACAAAATTGCTACTGGTGGTAGACGATGCAGAAACAAGATGGCAAGCATGGAGGAATCTTTAATGAAACAGTGGCTGCTGCAGAAAGCCAGCGAAGAATACCCACACCACTGGTTAGACATGAGAAGAGTTCATCCAAAGCTCCACCCATAACATACAGTATCTCTTCCCTGGAGGAGAAACACTGAATGCATCATCTTACATCTAAGAGTATCCATACATTTAGGGCCAATCTAATATTATTATCTAAATGATTAATTCATTATCAAATGTGGTACAAGTTAATTTTCTTTGAGGGAAAAGTGAGTGATCAACTACTTTTGTCTGCTCAAACAGCCATTAAGTTTCCTTTTCCAATGATCCTTGCATTACTGGATCTTTTTTTCTGTTTTTCTGCTTTACAGGTCCCATGTTTTACACTTCTCATTACTTAATTTGGAGTGTTGATATCCATGAGAGAACCATCTCAATTTAGCTTTAATATCTTTACATCTCATATCTATTCTGAGTGTCTAGCTAACTGTTTTCTGAGTGATCTGATAAAAATATAGCAGATTTCAGATACACACTCAGAGATGGTGATATGTTGTGTCGGCAGCTGGTTTTAAGGCTCAGTTTCTGGATACAGGCTGTGTGCATTTCTCAGTGACCTGAGGCTTTGATACGTTCACAGTATTAATTTGGAAATATTTATTTTTAATAGAGGCTTTTATTCATTTTATTAACTTTACTTGAGAATATTTAAACCAAATGTTTTACTACTATTTTTTCTCTTTCAGAGGGTCCAGAGTATGAGTACAGTGGCAGTGAGGAAGAGGAGGATGAGGTGACAGAGGAGGAAGGAGAACCCAGGTACAAGCCTTTTCAATCTAGATCTGAATATTGTTTCGCATTTTCCCTCAACAGTGAACAGCCAAAGAAACATAGGAAACTGGAAACATGGTCATCTGGTTGGGAATCAAACATAGACATTTACCCATTCAGATGCCATGGTGCACAAATATTACTGAAGACACTGATCACAGTGATTAAAGACCACTCACCTACGTAGTGGAGAAATCATATTAGAAATACAGCAGTTGATGCAGATTTCCTTTTGCAGAACGATTTACTCAAACTCACTGACTCTTCAGATGCAGATTCAGTCATATGATTGATAGGTGATTCATCCAGGTCAGCCTGCAAACAGTGTCTCAGTGATTGATGAAAAGTGTCTCATAGCTGTCATTATCAGCATTTTGCTCATCAGTAGATTAACACATATGTCACTATGAGGACTGTCCCTCTGTGTAAGTGCTCACCACATTCATTGCTAATGAAGCGCTGCAGGGCATGTGTGTGTGTGTGTTTTCATGTTAATGGACAGATGCACTAGCCTCTCTGCTACTGTCCCTGGACATCAAACAGCAGATGGCACTAGGAGCTAAGCACTTGCTCCTAGAATGAGCTTTAAGAGTGTATTTTTGTAACTGTGCCCATTTTCTCTTGATATTTTAGTACAGTCAGTATGTGTCTTCTTACTATGCTTCTATCGTTTCTCTCTCTCTTTCTGTCCCTCTGTCTCGCTCTCTCAGCTCCATAGTGAATGTTCCTGGAGAGTGGACGTTGAGACGGGAGTTTCTCCGTTTGCAGACAGAAGATCGTGAAGGAGGCAGAGAGGGAGGTCACGGAGGAACTGGGGGTCAACAAAGACAGCAAGTGGGTTTCACTTTAATTTACCAGCTTATGCACATTCATTCATATTGTGGTGATATACAGTACAAAAAAATGTAGCACATGGAATTAACCAAGCTGTTTTTTTAATCATTATTTGTGATGTTATTTGGAGATCTAAGAAAAATTTGTTGATCAAGTGAGTAGTTTACGGAAACAAAAGTAAATCAGCAATTTTTTTGATAATTCCTCTATCCTCTTACCGGTTTTTCCAAGCAAAAATGTCAAATAATCACCATCTGGGTTTTCTTAAATTTGAGTGTGGTATCCCTCTTTGTCAAAATAAGTAAGTCAAAGACATCACTGAGGTCTAAGGAACTGTGCACAACATTTTTTTTTCTTTTCATTTCACAGAACTGGAAATAACTGGCAATTTACTCAATAAAGAAAATAACTATAAGATGTAGCCTTTAATGTTAATATTAGTATTCACAATCAGTCTACAGTTTAAGTGCTTTGGGCACACCAAGGTCAGGTTCATTATTAGAAATAATAAATAGGTTTAATACACTTGATTTGATTCAGTGAAAAACATAATGATAATAACAGATGAGAACAGAATGCATATGAGAATAGAAAAGTTACAAGTGAAGAGAAAGGTTGTCTTCAGGTTTTCATTGAACGATTTCAACACATTCAGCTGATCTTAGGTCAGAGTCAGGGCAGGCTGTTCCAACAGCTTGGAGCATAAAAGTTAAAAGCTGCCTCTCCAAAAGTTTTAGTTCTGCAGCTGGGAACAACTAACAGACTTGAGCCAGAGAACCACATATCTTAAGACCATGAGGTCCTCATAAGTAAAATCATTT
This sequence comes from Selene dorsalis, assembly GCA_900303245.1. Lineage (NCBI taxonomy): Eukaryota > Metazoa > Chordata > Actinopteri > Carangiformes > Carangidae > Selene > Selene dorsalis. The sequence continues at coordinate 10,637 of OMNW01011537.1, read as the reverse complement.
TAGTATTAATATGGCAACTAACAAGCAAACAACCTCAAGGCTTTTTAGGCATAGGTAATATGTTCCCTCTCTCTGCTCCTGCCCAGCACTCTGCAGTTCTGAATCAGCTGTGGCCAGTTTGAGTAGAGCAGATTTACAGTAGTCAAGCCTGCATGCATCAGTCTTTCTGTGTCACCCTGGGAGAGAAAAGGTCGCACTTCAGTAATATTTTTGAGGTGATAAAAGGCTTTGGAGGATTTGTACACATCCCCCAAATGATTAAACCAACATTTCTTGCTTGTTGGTTTGGGGTTAGTCCAAAGGACTTTAATTTCACAACCAATTTCTCTCTCTAAGCAATAGAGGCTGTAACTAAAACTTCAATATTATTTAGTTTGAACTGTAAAAAGTTTTTTGACATTTAGACAAGGGTATATAAGTGAATCTTAGTCCATAATTTTATCCTGCTTCATTGGTCTTAAGGTTAATTTAATATATCTAATCCTTAAATCAAAGACTTTTGCAGTGTGACAAGCCTATCTACAATTTTAACTCATGTATTAATATATGTCATGGCCTCACAACAGCAGAGGCAGCAGTTGGTGGAGCAGGAACGATACAAGCAGCAGCTGGTGGCTGACAGACAGAAGAGGATTCAACAACAACATGAGCAAAGGCAAAAATTAGAGGATGTAAGTATACTGTGTACACACTTTTCTTCTTACAGGGCAGTAGGTGAAAGATAAAAGTGAAATGAAACACTTCAGTGGAAAAGAGAATTTGTTGAAATCTAGCGTTTATCAACTACTTCACAAGAAAACATTGGTGCTACCTGCTGAGTCATGTCCTCGCTCTGCTCCCTCTGTTCTGACAACACTCTCAACCATGGAAATGTGTGTGTATGAGTTACCCACAGTAATTATAAATGAAATGAAATTCTTTCTCAAAAATGTCAGCAATATGTCAAAACCTTTTTGATGTAGTTTATGTTCATATAAATGACTTTGTCAACAGTTTGTGTTGTTTTTTCTTACTTTTTAATTTGTTTCTGTTACCAGCAGCAGAGGCGGCAGCTGACGGACTGTGCCTTTCAGTGGGCGGAGCTTCAAGAAATCTCTCTTGGGGAGGAGTCTGATCTCCATGACAACAGAGTGTTAATGGATGAGAGAAACAGGAGGAGCGACAGGAGACCGGTAAAGATGAATTATAACTTTGCGTTGTTTCATTTAGTCGGTAATGCAGTAATCCAAACCTTTCATTTTTTTATGTGATGATTGAGATAGGACAGAAAGAAGGTGCAGGAATGTGTCCACATTGTTAGCCACACGTAAGGCAGGGTCAGACGATTTCAGGCCGATTTTCACACGATTTTGTTGTGGACACATTACCAGAGTCGGGCCTGATTATGAATGTCAGGAAGACGAACTGACGTGTACTGGAACATGATAGACGAACAGCGATTTTGTGTCTAGGACGCTGTATGACGCCCTGACGGAAAGTCTAGCATGTTAGAATTTTTTGAATTTCTTTGTCTAGTTTGACATCTCCTACACGTAAACCCTGGCGCTGACCAATAGTATGACAGAGCGCTCTGATCATACCCAGCAGTTAAATTCTTAGGTTCATGAAATCCTTTATCAAATGTTAGCATGCATAATGTAAACATAAAAGTTGCCCAGAAACTGTAAACTACACAGCTTGTGCCAGTTTTTATGACTACTTTGTATTCACATTGGGTCAGTGCAACAAGCGTGCCTATTCACATGAAACATTATTATCATTCATCTGGAATCACATTTCTCTTCGCCAAGAGATCCTGAGGAAAACATCTGCTTCCTCTGAGGCTAAATGTTCCTCTATGTTTGCCAGCTAGTTCCTAACAGTGTCTGTCTGCTGTTTGGTTGTCCAAAGAGCTGTCTTACCAAGAAAAGTCACACACTGCAATGGAAATGATGTCGGTGAGCGTTGTCAGATTGAAATAGACTGAAAGTTGCAGGTCAATAAGAAGACAATGTGTCCAAAGACGCCAAGAGGATCTGCAGAATTAGCTAACGGCCGGTGGTTGCATCACTACAAATGTCGCATTGCACATTTCCCATCCATTGCTCAAAGAGAGGTATTGATACTGTTACGACTTTCTGAAATGTCTTGACAATGGAGTGATTGTAAAAAAGTTGACATTAGAAACGAAACAGCATGTCATGTTTTGATAATTAGGGGCTTTTATATATGTGCTAGCAACTGACCTTTGTACTCAAAATGGCCTGATTGTCAGACCTGGGATACAAAAAAATAAAATATTCCATGTCCTTAGACTGGGGTAAAAGTGTAGCTGCACCTCCAGAAAAAAATGTCTTTATTTACCAAAAACCATGACCACATGACCTTCCAGAAGGAATACCTTGCAGTAGTAGCTTGTTTGTGTGTTTGGTAGACTCCATTCATATTTGATGCCACAGTGAATTAACACATGAACTCCTAAGCTCGAGTTGTATTTGATGCACGCTGCATTGATGTGGTGGTTGCATCTGTCAGGTTTTTTCCCAGCTGATAAAAACATTCTCTCTTCAATGGGGCAGGCCCACATCTGTACATTTTGTAATTATAAGACATTAAAAACAAAACTTTGATGTGTTTGATACTTGGTTTTGTACGTGAGTTGCTGATTGACTAGTTTGAGAAATCTTTTGTAATGCTTATGTTTGACAGCTTCAAGTTAAAGGGAGGTTTTTCGCTTAATTTTCACACAAATCTGTGGGACATGACAAATCTCTTTACGATAGTAGTAGCTGTATTAGTTGTGTGAGTGTGTGTGTCTGTGTGCATGCATTTGACCAGGTATGCTGAGACAGGATCTTATAGCTCTATCGCCAGTTCATCTTATAGTCATTAATTTTACCACATGCTTGATGAATCTATCATACACACCAGTGAGTTTCAATAGGCGCATATTAACACCACGGAGCAGGTTAGTCACTGTGATTTCTTCATGTAGAAGACTCTGTATTTCAAAGCTATTAATATCTGTCTAGTTATATTATATGTCTATTTGGTGTGCTTATGTGTGTGTGGCAAGAGCTATCTGTACATGTTCGACTCCGATTACACAGATCGCCTCTAAGCCGTTAAGTTCAGCTTGTGTAATGAATCTATCTGATGCTTCATTAAGTTTTAATGCATTTGCATTTAATTATGTGACAGGTTCAGTGAGTGTGTGATGTGATGTCTTGTATTTTGTCAGATTAGGTGCAGGTTCTGGGCTGATTTGTTCCAATCGGTTCACACATTGATTAATTTGGCAAGAGTCATGTGTCTCAGTGGTGAGTTCAGATTAGAGAAGTGAGCCGTCAGGTTTTGATCTTACTGTGGTGGGGTGAAAGGAAACTATTAAGATTGAAATTACACAACTCCGTTGTGTTTAACAGAAGTACTCCCTTGACAGCTCTGTTATCACTCGAGGTAGTGTGACAGACTGACAACCTGTCTACGGTCCACTCTGCATACCCTCAAAGAATACTGGGACAAGCTGTAGTCCTCTGTAACCCCTTTATAGAATAAGTGAGTGTAGAAGAAAATGGGTGGGAGTGCAGTTTGCAGTTTGAAGTGGCTGCTACTGTAAACCTGCTTCGACACAGTGACCATCCAGTACCAGTGCCATCATGTTGGTTTATGTTTCGCTCAGTGCTAAATACCAGACTCTAGTGTGCTAACACATAAAACTAATGGTGCAAAAGGCTTAACATTAGACCTGATGATCATCATCAGCATGTTAGCAGCTCTGTTGAGAGCATGCTTAAGAGCTGCTCATGTGTTTGTTTATTACTTTAGACTTGTTTTTCTCTGGGTGCTCTTGAGCTCCTGGCTGTAGCTACTCACTGGTAAGAAGTAGCAGACTGTGGTTATAGTGGGAAACCCTGGGTGCAAGTTTATGTTACTGCTTGCTTTTAGGTGGGGTAGGACTAAAAAACATCTCTAGTCCTTTTCACTCATATAGCGTTGGAGTCATAAAACATGCCATTGTTCTCTCAGAGATGTAACAGTAATGTGATGGAGCAGGGATTTCTGGGATCTTTAAACTGTAGAATGACATCCAGATCTCTCTGTCAGTGATACTGTGTTATTGTATTGCCTTTATGACATGCTAGTGTGCAGTTCTATGTAGTGGTTGTTACTAATGATGAAATTGTGGTTTGTTAAAAATGCGAAATTGCTAAAAACCTGTACATATGATTCATATGAATAATCAATATGTATAATCAAAAAGGTGATTTTGTTTAATTAAACACACAAACATAAGGTCATGGTGGTAGCAGCCATGTTCTGTCTTACAACTGCAGCACTGACAGCCCACATTTCCCACAAACCTCATGCCTCCTAGTTGCAAACAGGTTTTGGTAACATGGTTGAACTCTAGCGCTTGTTTGTTTGTTTGTTTGACATAGTTGCAGTTGGTGGTTTGCAGAACCATTAAAGCTGATTGTGGTTCGTTCCACCTGCTGTACAACATTTGCAACAGGTGCTAGCTGTTGTGTACTCTCACCGTCATTCATTTCAGAGTTGGGTCGAGCTACTGTGTGAAAGCTCACCTTGGATTACTTCTCAGAGGGCACACGAGTCTGTTATCAAACCTACGAACTTCACCACGGCAGCTTTGTCATCCTGTTAAGCCGCCGTTCCGGCTTAAGCACTGTTGAATGTGACCCTTCAGATCCCAGCTGAATAAACACAATTTAAACGCAACGGTGCAACCACTGCAAATATTTAAAAATTGTAAAAGTGAAAAAAAAAAATCCAGTTTGGTCTCTTTGGACTATTTGGAGTATTCTCCAGGAGAAATTCAAAAAGAGGTCATAATGAAATATTTAATCGTGGGCGTTGGCTAAAAGCTCCATGCCATCTTGCACACTCTGAATATTTCAGCTCCCACCTCTCAGAAATATGCTCAAGACCTTAGTGTACCTTAATTAAAGCAAGACTATGTGTGCGTGTGTGTGTGTATTACCTTTTCTATTCTTGTGAGGACCTTACGACAACACAATAATGTGAAACAAGTGTTTGAATTTAGGTGAGATTCAGTTGTTAGGATTGTAATAAAAAGGTAATCAGAGTCATGGAAAATACTGGTAGGTATCTTTATTCAAATGTGCGTGTATGTGTGTTTGTGTGTGTGTGTGTGTGTGTGTGTGTACGCGTGCGCGTGCGTGTGGCTATCCTGAGCAGGACCAGGCGGGCAGAAAGCGGAGCGCCGATGTGTCAGTAAGGCCTCTGGACTCCACAGCAGAGCAGGTAACAGACCTTCCCTCTATATCTTTTCACTTCACTAATTCTTCAGTTTTTCATATGACTGAGAGCAGGTTGGATTTCATCTCCCTCATACTGCTGCTGATAGCTTTGGTCAGTGAAAGCAACATTGTGGGGACGTTTCAATGTGTGAAGTGAGAACGTGTGTGGAAATAACCTGTTAGGGGAATTTGATTTCTTTGTTCTTTCTAATCCTCTTTCTTTCTCTTCTCTCTTCCTCTGTTGCTTGTTTTATCTGTTGACACTTATATCAACTGATCAGGAAACACTGCATGTTTGTGTTTAGATATTATGTTTGTATTGTCTTAATGAAAGAGAAAAAGAGGTGCAGCTGAAGTGAAATGATATTTAGTTGAAGTTGACAGACAGAGTTTTGTTCTAATTTTTAGGAGACGGTTTCAGGTTTTGGTCACTGTGACTTTGGGGTGTTCAATATTTTCTGATGATTTTATTCATCAAATTATTAATTGATTAGTGAAACAACACTGTACATTTTGCGATGTGTGTCCGATCTCTGATTAGAAGAGAGATCTGAAAGAGTGAGGGCAGATAAAGAGGACGACTATTAGACAAAAGATAGAATTAAGGGCAAAGCACAATAAATCCACACTGAGTGGGTGTGATTTATGCTGCACATACATTAAAGATGTGTAACGAAACACGGCATGATTCATTCATGCTCTGGATGTCTGACACCCGTGAGCTTCAACATTTGATGCTCTCCATCACAGAGGCAGTGAAAGATAAGAGGTTTTAATCCAGTATTTGTGTGAGACTCCATTAAAGATGCAGAGACACAACAGTGAAATACACCGCACTGCACCACCAGTGTCAGGAGCTTTTAGGCCAATGCTTATCACAGCATGCCATCACTGTTGTTTTAAAGCCTCCCCTCTCCATCTTTTCCCCTCTCCTCTTCTCTCTGCTGATCCCAGCATGCCTCCTCCGTCCTTTCCTCACTTGATTCCTCCCTCCGTCGTTCACAGTGTGGAGCCTCTTTCATTTCTAGAACCTCTCTTTCAACTTGTCTCACAGTTTTTCTTCTAAAATGTTACTATCTAATCTCAGTAGGGGTTTCAGACATACAAATTCGCCAACCATGTCTCTTTTCGCTCTCACTGTTACTTCTCTATTTTGGAAAACGCTTTCACTGTTTCTCTCATGTACCTGTGAGCATCCCTCTGCCCTCATGTTGGTGTGATTCTGTCTATAACAAGAGCAGCCCTTGACTTTTGCTCCACAGTCTGTTGAGCCGTAAAATTAAAGAAATTAATACACAGATGGATTCATAGCCACATTTTGAGCTGCTAATCTCTTTTTTTCCCCAAGATGCCTCTTGATTCTGGTAGAGTTGTTAACGATGATTGAATAATACTGGTCAGCTACTGTAATTTACGTGTGTAATCCTCTTACCCTCTTGTTTGCTCATATGCAGTAGCAGGGTGAGTCAGGCTTAAAATATGAAATAGTGAATCTGAACTCTGTCAGACTTTCATGTGGTTAGTCAGCCAGTTTTGGCATATTGAGCCGTTTCACTTGTCAACACACTGTACATTATTAAGAAGTCCTTCTACTGCCACTTCTCATGCAAGCGTTTGTCTTCATTGGAGCCCCACATTTCAGTTTGAACTGCTATTATAGATTTCCATGGACATTATACAGATGTTTATTAGCTTTAATACCAGTGTGTTTCACATGAGATGGAAATGATAGGATTTTAGATTAGGTTAAATATGAGATGGATTCATTTGGGTATCAGCCCTTGTTATTTTCACTGTTATCCCTCTTAATCGCTATGGATTTATGGACGTTTCTAAATTGAGCATGTAGGCATTTCTATTCAAGTTGCCATTAATCAGTATTGGATGGTGCAGGGCGAATGGCTGACACGGATTGTTTTGTAATATTGCTGTGAAAATTGACCTTGCACTGAGAAAGTTGATCTGGTAGAGCGGCTGGTGAAAGGTATGCTGACTATGTCAGCTTCTGTGTGTGTCATTATTGTCCTCTCATTCTCAAGAAAACATCATTAAACCTCAGGTGGTTTCCCATCCATGGCAGCATTCTTATAACTAACCTCACCTAACTTCAAGAAGCCAATATTGTGTCACATTGGCCCGACATTACCATGTTCTACTGGTTTCGTGGGAACTACATTGCAATGTATTGGAGTGTGTGTGTCTTTGTGTCAACTTCCTGGATGTGTGAAAGTCTGCATGTGGTGGTACTGCTTCCCAAGGTGATTGTCTGGATAATGTACTGCAGGAAAGTTTAATGTGTGTGGGTGTGTGTGTGTGTGTATGTATATATTTATATGATCTGTTTATTTTTAAGTGACTAGCTTCAGCACAAATCAAACCAAATGCATTCTGTGTCATTTTATATTAATCCTCACTGAGCTGTGTAGGCAAACCTGGAGCTCTGTCTGCATGAACTGAAGTCATTTTATGACTAAGAAAAATCTTTGTCCTCCAGCCAATATCAAATGTCTGTTGTTTGTGTTTAAGAAGAGAGACTTAAAGATGGCTGAGGAAATCAGCTGTGAGATTTCTATATGACAGTGGTGGCTCTTCTCTTGCTGTTACTGTCACTCTGGAGAAAGAGGTGCTTGCAAATCAGATTCTCAAACCACAAGACCAGCTGCTCTCACATGTCCAACCTTCAGTGCCACTGCCAGCACCAGACATATTGCTGTTTTCTGAATGTTTTCATGTGCTTTTACACCAAAGAAGTGAATTAGATAAGCTTCTCCCTTACTTTGTGTGGTTTTGTGAATGTTTGGCACAGCAAGCTTGATGGTCCAGTATCTCCTTGTTGAGCTATGGCTTGTCTCGTCAATGTCTACAGAGCCTGGGAGCCGTCATTTCATAGCATGTAGCACAACATTCAGTTGATTTGAACTGAACACATGCAGATGAACAGTAATGTGATCGTTAGTGAGTGTTGACCTGCCAAAATCCAGATATACGTAGTCTTTCTCCAGTCTCCACAGAAGAACGAAAAAGTATTAGCACCTATTATCACTTTGTTCATTCCCTTTTTGAAGTATGTCATTTATCTATATTTTTCTTTTAGATTTTACTTAGTTCAATTAATAAAATCTTCACAAGAGGGATTTAAAACAATTCAAAAGATCATTCATATTAAAAAGGCACTGCATGTGTCTCGTCATAAAGGCACTCCCAGGCTCTATTAGTTTCTTGCTTATGTGCTTTTCATGTGTGCTACGTAGAGATCTGTGGCTCAGAGTAAGACCCAGCACTTGCAGCCTCAGCCTCTGGCCCAGCATCAGCAGCCATCAGCTGGTCGAAGATCCCACCGCACCCTGCCCAAAGACCAAACCCAGCTCCTGTCGCTGCAGCACGACCACAGGCACAGGGAGAGAGAGAGGCAGAGGCAGAGGGAAAAGCCCGTGGCAGCTGTCCAGAAGCTAACGGCTAATAGTGGAAGCTCACCTGCAACTGCTGCTACTGCTGCTTGTGTCGCTGCTTCCTCGCCCAGTCGCCCCGCCAACAGCCAGCGCTCAGCGGTAAAGAAGCCCGTCTCCCACAGCCATCTAGCAATTGTTATCGCCCCGACATCCCATTCTGTCACTGTCCGCCTGTCCCTCCTCCCACAAATTTCTGTTATTTTTTCTTTGGCAGTTTTAATGTGTATAGTCCTCTTTCCCCCTTTTCCCCCTCCCATCCCTTTTTCTTCCACGGTTATCCCTGTCTTCCTTATCTCAGTTTAATAGACCTGTTTCATCTAAAGGTCACAAAAGTCTGAAGAATGTAAGCAAAATGTTTGGCAGACACAGTTCAAACAAGTAGGCCACAGAGCAAGAAAGGTCATAGTGTCTGTTAGCAGACAGTTTTCTACCTGATGTGACAACTCAGGAGCTCAACTGAAACACGCAGCTTTGGCTGTGAATGTGTAACAATTTCATTAGTTTCATGCTTCAAGCTTCATTTTTTCCTCCATGCCATTTTATGTATATATCTGCCCCCCTACACAAAAATTTACTGTTTTTGTGTAGGGTGCCAAATGTGGTTTATACCGTCTATACTTAGATCAACTAAACCACACAGACAAATATGAACAGGAAACAGACCCGAGATGAACTGCCATTTGAAAAGAATTTTCCCGTAACTTGAGAAAAGAGAAGTTTAAGCTGCTTTCAGACGATCTGCATCTAAGTGCAACAAATTGCACAAAACTTCAAACTTTTGATGCTGGGATGTCTCTTTCTGATACAGCTGCAATATACAGTGCATCCTGAAGTGGGGACAGTTAAGAAAAACACTGAGCTGTAATACTGGTTTATGTGTCATTGACCGATTAGTGGCACTCTTTTCATGTCTGGGTCAGCATGTATAAAACTACTTGGAGAAAAGATTCAATATAGCTTCAATATAGGTTGTATACATGACATATTCTTCTACAAAAACAAATACACACACACATACATACAGAGTGCAATGTCAGTCAGTCTTACCTGTGTTTTTTGTTTTAGATGGACCTCCAAGACTCAAACCTTGCCAGGCTGCTTTTTCCTGTTGGTCTACCCAGCCAGATGCACTCAAGGCTGGGCTCTGGGAGTAGCTCTAGCCCTTGTACCCCAGCCATGCAGAGAGCTCACCTCAACCAGGTATACACAATTATATCACATTGCATATGCACACTGCCTCCTTTATTGAACATTATATCCTGATGTCCTCTTGTTTGTACAGTGTATTCATATGTTTGAAGGACTTTTTCCATCTACACATTTTTCATTTTTTTATGTTCCCCACTTGAGTGAGAAGGTTTTTCCTTGTTGTTCCATTTTTGGGCACATTTCCATTTTGCTGTTTCCACTCGGAAATACTCCAGGCTCATCTTTCCTGGGATCGTAGTTATTTTGGTGATGTGGCAAAAAGTGTTAATGTGAAAATTCAATTTACCATCAAGTAACAATGGTTTTTATTTGTCCAGAATGCCAATCTGCGCTCTAGTCGAGATGCCCCTCACAGCAGCTCTATGTCGGACATGGCCATCTCCCCGTTGTCTCCATTTTCCCCCGTGTCTCCAACTGATGATGTCTTCTGGGATGCTACACCACCTAAAGTGAGTAACAGCTGTCCCTTTAACTCCTGGATAACACATTAGGTAACAGGCCAGCAGGTTGGATGACTGAATGATGTGTGTTTTGTTTGGTTGCCACTGACAGAGGAACTTGTTGTTATTGTCATGCCAGTCACAGGATGTAGCCAGCATCACATGAGGTTGGCATAATGTTTTTATCTGCGTTAAACATCCTGTATTCTGGTCATGCCGAGCTCAGGAAGTATTGCACACACAGCAAAACTTTGGCACATTGTTGATCTGTGTTTATA
>OMNW01011536.1:1655-15112 GCA_900303245.1 Selene dorsalis | reverse complement strand
AAGCTGGCGGGGGGTAAACAGGAGGAACACCGAGACGGAGAGAGAGAGAGAGAGAGAAAGAAAAAGACTGGCAGAAATGTAACATTTCATAAAGCACTTTGGCAGCGTTGTGTCTCGTTAACAGTCGAGCCAGAGCAGTGACTCAAGCTGAGAATTAAATTGAGAAAGTGACAGACGGAGAGAGAGATGCAGACGGAGCAGAGGGAAAAATACAGAAGGATTAACGGTGAATAGGCCGAATATGTTTGGAGTGAATGTGAAGTGGTTCGTTTCTGCTTCACACTGTTTACATCAGTTAAATGAATGAAATCACAGGAGCAGCTGGAATTCAGTTTTTGGTTTCGTTCATTTGAAACTGTGAAAAAGTGACACTGTACACTTTAGCTTCACTTTAGCTTTGACGTGGAGGGTAACAATATTCTCCATCACGTTAACACACTGAAACTAAATAAATAAATGACTGATGCTGGGGAGCACTGTTATTATGTGGCCTGCTGTTATAACAACACTGGGGGTCTACAGTCAATCTAATAGCTCTGTGAGTTGGCTAACAGGGACAGTCACTCCCACCAACAAATAAACCTTGCTATGATTCACTGTCACTGATGGACTTCAGGACCTGACCAATATTGGATTTTGATATTAGGGAGTAAAAAACTGTGATTACCAGTTAATCAGCCAATATTCCTCACCTTTACATAATCACACACTTTTGTCAATGATCCCCCAAATATGCTTTACTGCAGTAAAGTCTTGGAAAATGTAAATAAAATAAATTATAAGTAGAAATGGGGAAAAAAGCCTATACTGAATTATTAGACACATTCTTTTCACATGCGTCAATCAGTCCTACAGTGTTGTGTGGAGCAAACCCGTATATAAATGAGAGAGACCACAACCTTAATAAACACAACACTGACATTATTTTTCTCTAGTGGATCAACCAATGCAAGATCACTGTATCAGACAATTAATCTGGTTGCGCTCTAGTGGATTTATTCATTATCTGCACATCATCATCTCCAACGTCACTAATGTCACATTCTTTAGATACATGTACAAAATAGACACATTTCCATTACAACAAAATAATGTAATGTAGATAAAAACTTACATAACGACACTTAAACAGGTGGGCATTCTCTCAACTTGATGTGTTTCTCCAAAGTGTCACAACTTTGTGTCAGTGTGCAATACAGCAAACAGTTGTTCAGCGTCAAAAAAGAGTTCATAGTAAAAAAAAAAAAGAAGAGAAAGAGGAAAGAAGAAAATTTTTGTACCATATAAATAATGTGGGCTAACAAATCATATCAAATGAAAACATGTATACTCCATATCACTGGTCCTCAAATGGTGGACCTCGGTCAGCAACCAGACAACTATCTGGGAACCGTGGGCAAATTGTGAAAAAAAAAAAATCTTGCATAATATACTATTTGTATTAAATGTTAGTGTTTTCATGCGTTGGAATTATCCGTTTTATCACTGAATGTGTGACTCGTTCACTGTGTGTGTTTTGGTTTGGTCGGGCGGTGATATCTATGCTGACGATGCGCTGTCTGTGACTTGCTGGGCAAGTGCACCTGCAGCGCGACCTGCATTTTTCCTTTGACTTTCGTTTACTGGTGCTTTGCCAGCAGCAGTCATCAAGAGTAGAAGATAATTTTTTTTTTTTTTTTTTTTGTTTTAGCGTGTATTTTTTGTTGTTTTTATGAAAAGGTCATTTTGTCTTCTTCAACCACAACACAATACCTCCTGATATATTCATTACCTGAGGAATGTTGTAGGGGAATATTTGTTAAGATTAAAAGTACATTTTATAGTTGAGTCATACATTTGCTGCTCTATATTAAATTACAATTGAAGGTACAGTGCTGTTGTTTTGCCAATATTCTCTAATAAGAGTTGTGAGTTTAACCAGAATTGGGAATTAATCATGAACTAATTTTCCCCGACAGTGTAAAATGAGCTTCCTGCAGAAGCTGCCTTTGGGAACATGGTGGTGTTTCCATACATCACTGCTCCAGTGGCTGTATTGGCTTTTCACTTCTGCTGAACGGGAGCAAACAGGCTGTCTCTAAATGTAGGGAAGCACTGGGAGAAAACCACTGACTGGAATAATTTTTTCGCGTTGAATACACTCCTGGTTTGCCAGTAATTGTGAAACTGAGCCTAAACAAACAAAGAAAACACAAGCGCGGTAAAGTGAACTATGCAGTAAAGACAAACTGTGCCCTGGTGTTGAGCAGTTGAGATCAGTGAAGCATTAAATGAAAAGAAGAATCCACTTGGATAATTTAGAAATTGTTAATTGGCTGCTCTCTGACCTTTCCTGTCTCAACACCTTAGACCTGAGTCATTTGAAACATACAAACACATAAAAAGCTCTGTGAGAGTGACAGAAGAAGAAGAAGAAGAGACGAGCTGAGGAGAGCCACTCTGGTTTCAACAGCAGCTGATCCACGAGATTTTTCAGCAGCAGTCCAGTTATTAAAACAATCACTTGCAGATGAGCGAAGCCTCATTTGTGTGTTATGGAGACGCTCGACAGTAGCAGCAGACTAAAACCAGGTGGATGCTGTTTGCTAGCAGCACTTGTTGAAGTGTTGTAATATTGACGTATGCTCAGAGGAAAAAGAATGAAAGAGGGAAACCAGGGACCACTTCACAGAGTCTTTTTACCATTTACCATGACATACAAAGAAGTGTAAAGATATGATTCTACTTTACAATCAGACTTTCTGTATAAAGGGTGAATGGATGTTTTAGAAATAATTAATTAGTTATCTTAATAAGTCCTTTTAACATTCTCGTAACACTTAAGATAAGTAGGGCAGTTGTGGTCTGTCCATTTTGCAGCTCAGATGATGGAAAATTATCATATTAAAGGCTTACAATAATGTTCACCTTCACTTGTCAGCAGTGATCTCGTTTTAATCCCAGGTGTTAGTGTTGGTACTTTCTGCTGGTTGGTTTCTTTTTCAGGACTTTTACACTTAACCGTAACACAGGTTTCATCCTCCTTTACCTGGTAAAGGCATGGACATCTGAATAAATGTCCTTATTTAGTCACTGGGAAAATTAAGGACCAGTATTCATTTCAATTTTTATATGGCAGAAAATACTGAAGAGAATATTTTTTTCCACAATGAACTCAATAACATTTCAATATTTCAATAACAAATCATAGCCCAACAACAGTCCTCCTAAACAAGGTAGTTAACATTCACTCACAGGCAATCATACCGTGTCCAAGCACATTTGCCCCCTACAGTCCGGGTTATTTAGCTAGTGTAAGTGCAAGTGTACCGTGCTTGAGTACGGAACACTTCCCAGGGCCAGTACAGTTGGATGAAGCGTGCTTGAACATGGTACACTTGGTCACGCATGCGCACAAGCACGGTTACGTATGTGCGAATCGTAGTCATGACGTATAAACCAAGTCCGATTAACTGCGAATCACAACCTCACACGGTCAATAAATCCAAACATTTGCGAGGGCTGACTAATTAGAAGATGGACCCAAAAAACCAAGAAAGTCAATACAGTGTGAGCCTTTTCGAGTTCGTTCTCCATCGCGCTGCTGCAACCGCGTATAAACAACAGTCACTTATTGATGATTTCGTGCCATGCATATTTGTCATGATAATAAATACATGATAAGTAACAAGCCTGTAAGTTTAACAAATCAGTATACCGGTATACTTGTGTGATATACCTTAATAAAAAGATGTAATATCAGTCCAAGCATTATTTAATAACATCATAATATATATAGGAGTGGTCTACAAGAAAGACCGATTTATGTTTAGTTTATCTAATATCGTGTTGGTCATAATACAGAACAAGTTATTGCTTTTGTCTGTTGAATAAAAAAGTTGAAATATTTCCATGGTATATTCTGGGTCACATTAGAAGTCATAAAATTTCAGGCTAAAGGTCACGTGTTTAGGGTGTTTTTACTGTTCTCAAACATAAGAAAGGGTCATGTTTGACCCTCAACATTATTTAAGGGTTAAATCAATAACGTCTTACTTAAACATTCTTCATTTTGCTCCAAAATTTCTTTTTGTGCTCCCAAATATTTCACTTTAGGAGCACATGTGCTCCTTGTGAAAAATGTTAGCGTAGAGCCCTGACACACACACACACCTACAGAAACAGAAGGGCAGACACACACACAGACAGTCAGACACACATCCAGACACACACAAAGAGCTCTGACTGACGGATTAAACCATCGCCCACTGCATACATTGTGCGTTGTACCAAAGCGCGCTGATTGACTTGGGGGTGCATTGCGGTGCGCAGTGGTGATGATCGGAGCAGAGACGGATTATCTGGAAATCGGGGAGTGACGTGCAAGCCGCCATTCATCAGAGAGTCCCCGTGTGCTCTCTGCCTGGCTCATTGAAACAGTCTGTCTTATCACTGGACGCTACGAGTGATAGGAAAACAGCCAATCATTTAAAAGCTGTTTAGTTCGGTTGCGGCACCATTGCCATGTGTGTTAGTTTATAACAGAACAGCGTGTAGTGAGAACATGTGGACAATTATTGTGCATCTGAAGCAGCAGCAGCAATAATTAAGTAGCAACGGTCCGCCACTACTGAATTTCAGTCGAAATCCCGGCATTACGTTATCGGGTTTTCATTACCGGCAGAAAAACCAATGCTGCTACTGCTGATCCAGTCTTATTCCCACTGTTGACATATCTGTAATTCTCCCTCCATCCAATCATGTATCTCTGAATTACAGTCAGGCTCTTCTAACCAGTAATTACAGTAAATCGTAGTAACTCATTAAGAAGATAAATGAGTAGTGAACATTAACTTGATCTTGTCATATACTGAGTTTGCATCATTGAATGAAAGCTGTCATGACCTGTGAGTAAATCACAAACAGTTAAGTGTTAATAACAGATTAGTAACCTAATTATGATATGATCTAATAATACTATGAGGTTGTTTATTACAGCTGTTGTTGTTTGTCTTTTTGTAGATAATAACACTGAGCAAAAGCTGTTTCCTCCACAGTGACATAACCAGAGTGGTGCTCAGCTCCAAAGAGCCTGTTTGGCCTGTTTCCCTCCCTCTTCTGCTATTTGCAGTTCTGGCCACAGTGCCAATCTCTGTTGTCAGACAGAAACCACTTATCTGTGAACAATACAATGGTCCTCTATTTTGTTTAAAGCACCAGAAAGGTCACACAAGGGAACCTTGATTGAGGTTCCACAGGTCAGTTCTGCACCTGTGAAGCTGCCAGCTGGCTCAGAAACTTAGAGGCTGACTTCCTCTCACTTGCTGCATTCGCTGTTGCCCATCTGTCAAGTCAGGACTCATTTCTACACACTTTGATACACAAACATCCAGTCTGTAGAAAATTCTGTGAATCAAACTCTTTAAAGAAGCTGCAGGTAATATGTAATTATCAGCCGGTGCTACACAAAATAGAAAAAACAAACAAACAAACAAAAAACATCACTACAATTACAGCTTTTACAACTACAATTGTGTCTGTATATCTGTTTTTGGAATTTCAGTGAAAAAAAAAAGTAAAAACAATGATGTGATTTTTGTTGGGACTTGTTCTTTTGTCTGGAACAGCTGATCTGAAGCTGTGGTATCTCTGTAACTGCAACACTAACGTGTTTTAGTTTCTTCCAAAAACGTGCAGTTCCTGTGATTTTTCTCTGTCTGAGTATTGCTCTCGTTTATATAGTGATTATGATTAAATTTTGATTAACTGTGCAGCCACGCTACCACTTGATCACATGGTCACTGGAAGAATCGCATATAATTAGAGCTACACAGTTAATCACAGTGTAAATGAAATCCCAAAGTGCAATATCCTAAACACAGGATCTGCAGTTTTTGTTGATGAAGGTAAAATGTGTCACAACATTGTTGTGCTTTGTCGGCACCATAAGAGATGTGTTGCTATTTAGATGGGCAACAAAACCATATTCTCAAGATGTAAAGGCAAATGTTAGGTGGGTACAAGACCCAACAAACATTACATCCTCAATTTTATATTTTATATTTTATGAAGCGAAAATTAATGTTTTTTTGCGTGTTGTGCAGCCCTATTCGTAAAGATGAACTCACAGAGAATCATCACTGATCATCAGGTCTTCATGTTACGAGATTATAAAGCTGGTCCTGCTGTAGCACTCAGCTCTATAATCAATATCTTTATAACACAGCTCACATGTTGTGTCTAAACGACTCCACTGTTGATTTAACAGGACTGATCTTTTCATCGTGACTGCTCTCACTTCACTGCTGTTTGTTCCCTGAGTCAGATCTGAGTCTGTTCTCTTTTTGTCACACTTGGTTTACTTTCCCTCTGTCTGCTACAGAATCAAATAAATTATATTTTATCTGGAGGCGTCAATGAGATTGGTATACCCTCAAAGAGAATTACCTGAATCTCAGGCTGGAGCCTCTGTGTTTTGATCTTTTTTCTGGGGGGCAGCATGCTGTGTTTGAGGTAAACAACATTCCAGTCCATTTTCAGCCCTGGGAGGGGGGCGAGAACCATTAGCTTCCAGAAGCCAGTCCATTCCTCCGCTGTCTGTGGGCCTGAGAGCAGGGAGCTGGCAGGCAGGCTGGAGAGCTAGCTTCCTGGTTCGTTGGCTGGACGGTCGGCTGTTACACTCTGGTGGACAAAGATGCCAGAAAGGAGGCATGAAAAAGCCTCGGGGGGGGACCAGAGAATAACAAACGACAGAAAAAAAAGACCTTGTAATTTAAATGCATTTGTGAGTTTCTCTGTTTTGTCTGAAATATGCCACTGCACACAGCAACAACAACACACAGTGAGGTTTGTCTTTAGGGGGTAATGATTCAAGAGCCACAAATCACTCATAGATGCACAGATAGTCTGCAGGCTGCACTCTGCTTCGGAAACTGCATTATCATTTGTTCCAACACTTAGCTGAAATAAAAGATTTCAGTACGCTGGTACACATTTTGTTTGTTTCATTTCTGTCGCACACAACTAGTTGTCCCCCGCCTTAATGCACAGTCAGATAAATTGGATTTTTTTTTTTTCAACCAGCTGGTGGAGGAAGTGTAAAATTTCAAGGTGATGGTGTGGAGAGTGACTGACCTGAGTCAGATTTAAACAGGCAGAGAAAATACAGTTTCTAACCCTGAGCTTTTCATGGCTGTGTAATGAAGGAACAGTATGAGAAACACAGCTTTTTCTAACCTGTCACTGCTCTGTATTTATGAGGATATTTTATGGGTTGTCACATTGATGCAGGAGAGACTGGGGATGGTTGTAACATGGGTCAGGTGTAGGGCTGCACTAGATCAGCAAAATGCCCGATGCGATGACACTGTTCAGTGTCGCGATGGCGATATGATACGCGATAAATAAACAAATATTAGGTGTGCATATCAACCATACAGTTCCTGTGTCATTCTGAAAACGACTCGACACGCTGTAGTACATACGCCAGGCCTGTAGTGTTGCTGTAACACTGCCACACAAATACACCAAAAACAGAGAAGAAGAGTGGGAAAGCTTTCACACTGTAAACAAACTCTAAACATTATAAGCCGACTAAACACAAGAGGCCCTGCCAGTACAAATATGACGACTGATGCTGCATGGACATGTTTAAGGCGCGGTATCCAAGGGCCCCGATTAAAGTCCGCTGTTGTTGTTACGTTACGGTACGTTACATTACGTTACGTCTAGCGGTGCAGCTCAGGTTACAGGTATGAGGTGCGCCTGTAAATAAAACTTACTCATCACATTTCAGGCAAGTTTTACGTTGTGCTTATCGTGCATGTTGACATCACGATGACAACGAAAATAAAATTAATTGTGCAACCCTAGTCAGGTGTCACAGATCCAACTTCTCTCATCGGGAACAAATGAGGAATCAGCTGATAACCACCACACAAATGTTTTCAGTTGCACATTTTCTTCAGCTTTATTATTATGTTTAAATGTCTTATCACTAGTGGCTGACAGTAACTAATATGTACAACAAGCACTGACTAGAAATATGTAATCTGCTGCTACATGTCTCTCCTTGCGTTTGAGACTGAACACCACAGACTACAGACATGTTGTGTTTGTGTTGCAGACAAACCATAAAACTACACATGGAAGTAATTCCTGTCACATTTTGATTAAACAGGTATAAAAGATAAACACAGATGTTAAATGTTACAATCGTCCCATGTCTCCCATGTTTTTTTCTTGCTCTGGAGAACTCGGTGCCATCATGACTGAATATGGAGATACCTTATGTCTTGTCTTATTTCACATGCAACTGGATCAGTTTGTGTTTAAACTGAGGAATTGATGATAAAGAAAGCACACCGACCAATCTGCTCCTCTACCTCCCAACAACCACACACTGCTGGACTGTTGCAGCGACCTCTGTAGAGTGTGCGCACACACATGCACACACACTCTCTCACAGTGTTTTCCTCCATAACATCTCCACGATTGGATGTGTGGCTCTGCAGGCTGCCAGCTGGCACACAGACACAAGTTACTGAGCAACATCCACAGAGCAGGACTTTAGAGCTAAGATGGCTGCCACGTAATACTACAAAGGCCAAAATGTGGGCGCTTACACTGTTTGGCACGATGAGTGCCAGTCTGCGTTCTGGCACCAGACTGCACTGTTTGTAATTAGAGGATTTTGGCCCAGACTGGGCTGGCTGCTGTGGACTGAGCACTAAAGAGCAACAAAGCATTTGAACTCTGCCAAAGCAACATTTTCTGCTTCTATACCAGGATGGAAATGACTCTTCTTCATATCTACAACTCCTCTCTCTTTAGTGGCCAACAAATGGACTCAAACTATTCTTCACATATCTGTTCAAACTGTCTATAAAGGCTCCATCAGTCCTCCACCTGCCTTTCTTTCTGATTGGTTAGTTGAGGCCTGTAATCACTCACTAATGGACAAACAACTGCACCTGTTCTACACACAGCATACAGGTGAACTCAGGGTGGATAAGAGGCTGAAGTTCAATGTAGAATCTGGAAAAAGTGAATTTGTCGTGACCAAAGGAATGAGCTGGTGGGTACAGGCAGCTGAATTGGTTCCTCTGCAGGGAGTCTGGGCTCAGCCTCAGAGACAGGGTGAGTAGCTCGGAGGAAAGTTGTCGTTGTCCTCCACAACAAAAGACTCCAATTGAGGTGGTTTGGGCACTGGATCAGGATGCCTCCCAGGCAACTTCCTCAGTAGGATTTTCAGACACATCCAATTGGGAGAGGACCCTGGGGTAGACCCAGAACTCAGAAGGGATTACACACCCCATCTGGCCCGGGAATGACGTGGGAACACCTCAGGAGCTGGAAGGAGTTGCTGGAGAGAGGGATGTCTGGCGCTGCAAATGAATGGATGGAATTTGGAAGCAAGAATAACAAGCATTTCTTACAACACTGTGTCTCCTGTGAAGAGAAGTGTTTGTGGCCTCTGGAGCCTCCTGATTCCACAGCGAGGGAAACTACTCAAGCAATGAATTTGATGATGTAGGCAAGACTTGACAAAACAAGGAAGAAAGATTTGCTGCTGAGCTTCCATCAACTGGTGATGATTTCACTTGCTCCTGAGATGTTGGTCCTGAAGACCCAAGAGTGTATGACAGTATCACACTGATGTCTTAGGCACTGATCTCTGTTCAGCTGTGACTCTCATTTTTGGAAGTATCACTGCAGCAAAGGGAAGGAAAATATGCTCTCTTGACACTGTCTCAATGTGTCCACCACATCTGCATTGTGGACAGACTGTAGTTGGACCACAAGGGCAGGGGCACGACTATCATGGTAAATGTCTCTGAGTGAGTGAGTGATCATGGTTACTCTTAGTTGGTTTAGGGCTAAGTGTTTTTCCTTCCTCTCTTCTCCTTCCTTTCCTCTGTGTTCTCCTATGTTTCTTGCTAGTAGCTAGATAGCTAAGTCTGACACCCTAACCCATATTCTTTCACTTTCCTTTCTCTTGCTCCTCCTTTCTCCCTGGTCAGTTACAGTTTCTGCAGTGATGAGTGAGTGTTGATCGTCGGTTGACGTCATGGTTCTACACCAGGATTAGACCACAGGTTTCTAATGAGATTTTAGGCTGCAGCCCACACCGTTCCAGATCACCACCATCACGGGTCATGTGGCAGAGTCTTTGGAGGGGTACAGATACCTGGGGACTCTCATTGACAATAATCTGAATTTTAATGACAATACTGACACACTATGTAAGAATGGTCAGCAATACCTGTTCTGCTTGCGGAAACTGTCATTATTCCATGTGGACAGGTCCCTCATGACCCTATTTTGTAAATCTTGCATTTAGTCTGTACTTACTTTCTTGATGACGTGCTGGTATGGGAAACCTCAACATCAAGTCTAAAAATTCACTCACTAAAATATTGAAGATGAGTGACAAGATATTGGGAGTACAGCAGAGCACACTCTCTGATCTCTTCACCAGACAGGTGGGGAGGAAGGCTAGAAGCATCCTGTCAGATGCCACCCACCCTGTTCACTGAGTTTCACACTTTCAGCCCTCTGGGTCCAGGTTTAGGCTCCATACTGTTAAGAGCAACAGGTATTAAAGCATTCCTTTATCCCCACAGGCATCCCTATTTTTAATTCCGGCCGGGGGAGGAGTTAGTCAGCCCTTACCTGGTGGAGGTCTACTGTGGCCATAACTCATGCAATAAGCATATAGTGTTCTTTTGCACTTAACATTTTAAATCTTGTATATTTATTGCATTTATTGTCATTCATTGTCCATGTTGTTGATTTGTGGTTGTGTCTCCTTGTATGGGTCACCACAAGCGCTGTATCTCTGTACTCGGGTATGTGTTATTTTCCTGTCTTGCTGCAAAACTAATTGCCCCTTGGGACATTAAAGTTGAAGTTGAGTCTTCCTCAGTTTAGACCTGGTCTTGTTGGTTCTGTGTTACCAGCTCAAAATGTGGCCCTGTGATCACAGACAAATCTATCGTGAATAATCATCTTAAGTTGAAAAGTTGATGTATATTTGGTATTTGTGGAGGACAAAGGTCAGGTGGAGTCATCCTGGCGCCGCAAGTGACGTTTGACTGAAATTCCTGACTTTCCCTTTCAGTTGAAAGACTATGGACATCAAACTTGACATGTTCGATGAACAATTAACAATGTGGATGAACCCAGGCGTCGTGACCCTATAAATGCAGAGGGGCCTTCATGGCGCCACAAGACACATTGGGTATGAGTTCCTTGTCCAAAATATAATTGACGGAGCTTCGAGTGGCTTTATACAGCAACCGGTGTGTTTTCAGAGAGACTCTTGATGTCTATGTTGATGTATTTAGTTCGTTTCAGTGCTCATCATGCCACGTGGTCCATTGCTTTCTCAGATGGGGCCCGGAGCACCATTGAGAGGCCCCATCAACACTGAATAGAACCACAATAGAGGTGAAGTGGGAGGTCCATTCAGGTCTCCTCAAAGGCCTTTCACTACATGCTTGAGGAGTTGAGTTTGAAGATGAATGATGTCACAAGGGTAAAAGGTCATCTTTGGGGCCACAGAGTCGCGTGTCAGAGCAAGGTCAATGTCAAGATGGTGAGGGTTCAAGTTTAAGTTTGTGCTAAATGTTTCGAGAACAGCCATCAGGTACAGTGTCCACAACGTGTTTGGTAGATTTGATTTGAGAATGTTTCCACCAGGAACAGCAGTGAACTAGTGACAGTCTCATAGACACAGATTCACCCAGCCAGGGTTTCATACGTCACAGATCTGAAGGACCAATCTTAGGTGGGGCTAAATAAACCGTATCAATACAGATACGGAGATGGCATTTGAAACGTTGCAACAAGGCCTTTCCCAATTCAGAGGCTCCTCCTCTTCATCTGTCCTAACCGCTCTGATGCTTCTGTTAGTCTCAGACTCCTCATCTGAGTCTGGGTCTGACTGTGGCTCAAACATGTGAGTCTCTCTGATGTTTCCTCCTCTTTTACCTGGAGCCAGCAGGCAGGTGGGGTTAAAGGCCTGATGATGGTTTCTCCACCTACAAGTCAGAGGAGATGAAAACATGTTAAACGAAAATGACACATCAGAAGTTTTATTTTTTTTAGTTTAATAAAGAGTACAATAATACAACCTCACCCCTTTCAGCCCTCACCAACCTATTATACAGTCCAGAATTCTTTATATATTGATTATCAGTCTTTAGTTGATGATATGAAATGGGGCATCTGGTTCAGATGTTAGGAAAAATACAATATGGATTCATGACACACTGTCACAAAGAAGAAACAGTGAGAACTTTTAGATGAAAATCGCATGAAGCATCATATCGCTCTTACATTGTTAAACTGTGTCTTTCAGTAAGTAACAAGAAAACTGCAAATTAAATCTCTGATCATTTTTACACTTCATCAAGGAAATGGGACAGAAAAACAAATTTCATTCTTCGAACTGAAGGAACAATAGCTTAATGCTCACTTTCTCTATTTTTTTCCGTGTTGCTCTGGGGCTGTTTTCCAAATCATTTCAGTGATGTGTGAAACCAAGGTGAGAGTGAGTGAACAATACAACACTTGAACACTTATTGGAGGAGAAATCCCTCCTGATTGTTCAGTCAGAGCTGCAAAGGGCAGCAGCCTGAGAAGCGCTGTTGCTGAGACTGACTCCAGCAGCCGTTCTGTGCATCGTCAGTGACCTTCAAAACACCTCAGACCTACATAAGGCTATCCAGGAAGTGAGGAACCTGCTGCACTCCCTCTGTGGACGTCTGTGGATTTATGACCTTTCAGAAAGTCTCTTCAATAGGTCTGTTTTGCCCCCGGGTCATGAAACCTGTTAGTGTAGATGAACTGATTTTCCAGGGCACAGACAGAACATGGAAAGATAATGTACTAAAGGGACATTCTCCTTCTTTTTCAACTCCCCCACACCAAGAGCTCACACATCAGGGTCTTCATCAGCTGGGTGAATGTCCGTGACAGAGCTCAGTCATTGGTGATTGTCAGGCTCATCGCTGAGCTGTTCATGTGTCACTCAGCAACAATCTGCAGCTTTTTACCTGGAGACAGTAGTAGCAGTAGCTGCAGCAACCCTCCTCCTCCTCTGGTGTCATTACACCACTTCATAAAAGCTGTCATTTACATCTGGGCAGGAAACTTTTTTGTGGTGTCAAACCTCCCAGACGAGCTACAAACTTTTTACTTCAGTGCTGCACTGAGGCCATTTTGAATAATAAAGAATATTTTTTGCTGAACAGTAAAATGTGGAGCCTTTCAATACACATTTGTCGCAAATATTTGAAAAATATTTTAGGGGTCATTGCACAAAATGTGTACTTACTTAAACACTGGCCAGTTGATTGTTTATTGGAATTTCTTCACTTCCTAATATCAGCATCAGCCCGAAGCCTTTTAATAAAGCATAATGTGTATATATATATATTATGTTATTATGTATATATTATAATAGTTAACAT